>CM021110.1:260366624-260611067 GCA_007115665.2 Sequoiadendron giganteum | reverse complement strand
AAAACCACCCCCATGAAGAAAATTTTGGGTTTTGGGGGGTTCAAGCGAACCTAAAAAGGGTTCACTCAAACCCCCCTTCGAGCGAACCCTATTCAATGATGGGACCCACATTTTTCACATTTTCCAGAATGGAAATAAAGGAAAATTTTGAAAAAAGAGGGCTTCGCTCGAACCCCCATATGATTGAACCCCCCTTCACTCGAAAGGTCAAGGGGGGTTTGAGCGAACCCCCCTTTTTCCCCCTTCTCTCCCTCTTGCATTGTTTTTTTGTAAAAAATTTCCCTTTGAAGCTTAGGTTGAGGATGAAAATGGAGGAACTTCATGGACCCAATTGGATGATGGTAGTCCTCAGAATGAGCTATCCATCCAATATAAATTTAATATGTTTTTGTTTTATTGTGTTTTTTTTTTAGTTTGATTAAACATAGGTTTTTCATTGAAAATCAAGCTCTATGTTCTACACATGTGAAAAAATAGCAAATTATAAAAAAAAAATTGAAAAATATCAGTGCACTAGATATTGATGTCCCTGATCCAACAAAAAAAAAATGAATTTCAATACATACAAAAAAAGTTATGTTTTAGCCAGTGAATCATGTCTAAATTATAATTGGTTTGACTTTGAAACTTAATTAAGAAAAACATATTAAATGAAATGCTATGAAACCAATTCCATGCACTAGATATCATAGTAATGAATCTAAATTCGAAAAAAATAGAATTTTATCCTTCATAGAAAAAAAATTATGTGTTAGCTAGTGACATCACTCTTTAAAAATGGTGTTTATTATTAAAAACTAGTTTTTGAAGGAGATGGAAAAAGAAAAGCAATATAATTCCAATTTTTTTGAAAAAAATATGTTTGGAATCTACAAATAAAATGTCACAAAACACTAGTTTGCATCATCTTCAAATTCCTCATAGTTTAGCCGCTATAGATGCCGAAAAGTGAAGATTCAATTAAAAAAATTCAGTTCAATGTCCAGTTTGGCCAAAACTTATAAACCAGTATTGTGGGATCACCCAACATCTTATGAAGAAAGTCGCATTTAACTCGATTAGAAGCTTTGGCCATATCCAACTTAAAAAACATAGCTTTCAACTAGGATCTCTCCATAGAATGAATAGCTTTAGAAGTAATAACCACATCATCAAGGATTTGTGTCCTAGAAACAAATATTCCCTGCTCCTTCAAGATGATCCTCCTAAGCCACGACTTAAGCCTCTTCACCAATAATTTAGAAATAATCTTGTAAACCATATTACATAGGGAAATTGGTCTAAACTGATCAAGAGAAGTAGCTCACTCCCTCTTAGGGAAAAGTTCTAGGAAGGTAGAATTCATTTCTCTCGGTATCTTCTTGCTACATTGTGATTCCTACACTATAGCTAGAAGGTCTAATTCGATACCCTCTCAAAAATCTTGAAAAAATTCTATTAGAAAACAATCCGGCTCAGAGGCCTTCCATTTTTTCATTTTAAAAATAGTATATTTCACCTCCTCTAGTAAAATAGGCTAAAGAAACAACTCATTTGCCTCAGGGAAAATAATTAAGGGAATACAATCTAGAATAAGTTTTTCTCCTCATCCGCCATAGGTGAATCTTACTCTCATAGAGAGGAATAAAATTGAGTAGTTTCTTTTGAAATATCCTTCACTATAGGATTTGACCCCAATTTCCGATGGCCATTCGTCGGAATCTCAACGATACATTGTCGGCTGACCGACGAATCACAAAAATCAGCGTCATCGCTCAATTTCCGTCTACATCCCGATGGGCTGTAAAACGTCGATCTCACGACGCAACCTCATCGGAACCAAAATGCCCACTTCATCGATCGCACGACGAACAGTACCCGGATCACGGGAGGCATACCTTTGCCAAACCATCGGATTAACAACATAAGTTCATCGCCATTACGACAAAATTTTGACGTATTGCCAATATCATTGAGAGATCAAGACTGTTATAGCAATCAAAATTTCCTGAGAAGATATATCGAGAGGACTGGATTTTGGTCTCAGCGATGAAGTTTCATCGGTGAGATACACATATTGTCTCATCGACGAAGCATGAGGGAAGCATATCGGCAAGACATATATCATCGGAGTAAGTTCTGAATGTCTACCCGACTAGCTATGTGACAACGTTAAGAATACATCGACAGGAGTCTTGGCGACATAATTTAGATTGCAATAGTGACAGAAGTTCATCGAACACGCGATGAAATAGGCAAGTCATTATGGTGGAAATTCGTCAGATACATTGCAAATTCATCGAACACTTTTTGCAGTTTGTCGTAAATTCGACGAAACATTGCACTTTTAAAAAAAAAAAACTATTTGTTTAAATGTAGGCATATCGGTGAGAGATCAAGACTGTTATAGTGATCAAAATTGCCTGAGAAGATATATCGGGAGGACTGTATTTTGGTCTCAGCGATGAAGTTTCATTGGCGAGATACACATATTGTCTCATCGACGAAGCACGAGGGAAGCATATCGACAAGACATATATCATCGGAGTAAGTTCTAAATGTCTACCCGACCAGCTATGTGACGCTGATAAGAATACATCAGCAGGAGTCTTGGCGACATAATTTAGATTAAAATAGCGACAGAAGTTCGTCGAACACGCGACGAAATAGGCAAGTCATTACGGCGAAAATTCGTTAGATACATTGCAAATTCGTCGGATGCTTTTTGCGGTTCGTCGTAAATTCGACGAAACATTGCACTTTTTAAAAAAAAAAACTATTCGTTGAAATGTAGGCATATCAGTGAAAGATGAAGACTATTACAGCGATCAAAATTGCCTGAGAAGATATATCGAGAGGACTGGATTTTGGTCTCAGCGATGAAGTTTCATTGGCGAGATACATATCTTGTCTCATTGACAAAGCACGAGGGAAGCATATCGGCAAGACATATATCATCGGCGTAAGTTTTAAATGTCTACCCGACCAGCTATGTGACGCCGATAAGATTACATCGACAAGAGTCTTGGCGACATAATTTAGATTGAAATAGTGATAGAAATTCATCGAATATGCGACGAAATAAGCAAGTCATTACGAAAAAAATTCGTCTGATACATTGCAAATTCGTCGGACGCTTTTTGCAGTTCGTCGTAAATTCGATGAAACATTGCACTTTTTTTATTAAAAAAACTATTCATTGAAATGTAGGCATATCGGTGAAAGATGAAGACTATTACAGCGATCAAAATTGCCTGAGAAGATATATCGAGAGGACTGGATTTTCGTCTCAGCGATGAAGTTTCATCGGCGAGATACACATCTTGTCTCATCAACGAAGCACGAGGGAAGCATATCGGCAAGACATATATCATCGGAGTAAGTTCTAAATGTCTACCCGACCAGCTATGTGATGCCGACAAGATTACATCGGCAGGAGTCTTGGCGACATAGTTGAGATCGAAAGAATAATCATCGGGGAGACTCACCAGGTCGAGGAAACTATACAATATCCTAGAGATACATGATCTCTTGTCGATGATGATACAAATGGATCGAAATACTTATCAGTGTGACTCTGGGTGATATATAAAGTAGTCAAGTCGGCCAGGCCTTAACAATGTAGGATTGATGATATCAGGCCTATTTGTAGCAGCAATAATGATAACTATTTTCTTGGCTGTCATACAAGCCATCTCCATCAACAGAGCTTTGAAACCAAATCCACTCACAACACAATGTTCATAGTGAAAAGTTAGCACTTTCTTTCATCTTTGCAGATTGGTTTGATGCTTCAAACGATGCATTTCTTATATTGAAAAGTGCATTACTTACCTTATTGAGCTTCTCTTTGTTTTGAGAATAGTTTAATATTCTCTACTTAACAGGGCCAACCACGTGAAGGTGGAAGCTCATTTGGCCCCTCCCCCCCTCACATCACTCTCAATTCCCCATACCCGATCATATAACATTAATCATTCATTCATCCATTAATAACATATAACATTCATTCATTAACATATAACATTTATTCATTAACATATTCACATTCATTCATTAACATATTTCATTTTTTCAATTTTTTCAGTTTTTACATATTATCAAAAATATGGCTGTCATAATATGATTACAATCACTTTTTTTTTGTTTTTTTTTGCAGCTAAAAAAAGCTGAAGTGGAGTATCGTTTTCAAAATCATCTGTCCCCCCTTGAGTTGTTTGAGCTCTGCTCGTGATCTTAATGTATGCCTAGTCATGTACTCACAATGTGGACACGGCTGCAAGGGGGGGTCTGCTACAATAGCAAAGAAATGTTAAATTGATATGTTTTATTATTATTGTTACACGTATTTCATTAATTAAAAGAACATCATAGTGGTGCTCTTTAGCTGATTGGGCCACATCATGTTCCTGATATTGTCTTATAGACTCATGCTCAACATGTTGAACACCCTCTAAATCCTAATCTGGAGTTGAAACATGAAAGATTACATTAATTAATACACCAATTGCAATTAAATATGTTTAAAAGAACATTAGAGTGGTCCTCTTTACCTGATGGAGCCACATCATGTTCCTGATCTTGTCTAGCTTGATCATGCTCAACATGTTGATCACGCTCTACATGCTCTAAAGTTGAAACACAAAAGGTTACATTGATTAATACACCAAATGCAATTAAAGATGTTTAATTGTGTTAATCCATACTGCATTTTGTATAGCACATGAATATATCCAGTACCGGGATGCACACCATGGACTTCATCAGCAGGTTGTGCTCCACCCTCACCAGGCTGCATTTCAATGTCATGTGCAGGATTATCATTGCTTATCTGTGTAAAACAAATAGGCACATTATTATGGTGGAAATTAATATTGAACAGATTGCACAAGTATTCAATTTGAAATAAACTTTATTGAGTTTATTTACCTGTGTGTTGGATGCAGTGGAAGATTGTGTTTGCCCAATCGAGACTCTTAACTATTCAGACAGGGCTCCATAGCCTTGGTCGAAGGCAATCTTCAGGTCCTCTTTAGTGGGCACTCTGTTGAAATCAAAGCCCTACATTTTTGCATGCGATCATGAATTTTTCTTCTATGGTGTGATAAAACCAAAATTGTTTGCAATTTATTATTTGGATGCAATATTTCATTTATTGATACTTACAAATCGTGCAGCTACTTTCATATAACCACCAGAGCCAAGTTTGTGTTGCCCGTGTTTTTCTAGTCTTGCCTTTGTTGCCTTCGTTGTGTCAGGCAACCTATGAAAAATTTGAAATACGCTAGATTATGTAAAAAGAAAGATTAATCAGTATATAATTAAATTGTTGATAGTATCACATATAACCTTCCTTGGCCCGGTGGTATCTTTCCTTTCTTCTTTTTAGCCTTCTCCTTTCCATCCGACACCAAGTCCTTCCACTCCCTTTCCAGAATCATGGGGGGACACTCGTACTTTCTATTATTCTCTAAATGTGACCTATATTGGTCCCTCACATACTTTAGATAGGTACCAGCTTTCTTAAGGACCTTGGTTCGGTTGAATGTTTTATGATCGAACAACACAACTAAACGGTTAATGAGCTCATCTTTTAAATCTTGATTTTGGGCATTCCACCGTGTACGTATGGTGGGCCCAAAGAGCTCCAATGAAATATCACTTAGATGTTTATAAAAAACATCATTTCCTACAGGAGCAGGATGTATAATTAGAAACTCAGAAGGGCAAGGTGTTTGGGCTGCTTCCAAAAACTTAGATACGTGCACAAATAATATAGCAGAAATGGAGGCGCTCGCATTGGGATTGGAAGTTTGTATAAAGAAAGGAATCGATTCTGTAGAAATAGAAGGTGATTCTCAAATCTGCATTCAGGAAATCACATCGGGGAAAACACCAAATTGGAAACTAGACAATTGGATAGAAGCAATCAAATCCCTTCTTCGGAAGTTAAATGAATATAGCCTATCACATGTCTATAGGGAAGCTAACAAGGCTGCGGGCCTCCTGGCAAACTGCGGAGTAAATCAAGGAAAGGTAATAAAAGTTGACAACTACATGGAGCAGTGGTCAAAACTGCCAACACTTCTAATCACCGACAGCTTGGGCGGATGAAAGATCTCCGAAATCTCTAAAAAGCAGTGAGCTGGGACAATCGGATGGGATAAGAGATAAGACTCGAGCGACATTTAGCCAAAGCATTAGGAAGTTGTGCCAGATTCACGGGACAAGCACAAGCATTTATTGGAAGTCGAGGGATAAAAGGGTTTAAGGCACTACTCCAGACTCAAACTTTATAAGGACAATGGTGTATAAGTTCGGTGTGCACTGTATCTGCTCGAATGAGATGTTGAGAGCCCAGTGCAAAATAATTTTCTCAGTCGGTTCCCTGCAAGTGATTGAAACAATAGAGCAAATAACCCAGGAGATCCTGCAGGAGGGGAACCACTGGTGCAATGGAAAAATCTATGAGGTAGTCCTAAGCCTATTAATAGATGTTTTGGGCACCAGAGAAGTACTGGTGGAGAAGCTTGGGGGTTTTTTTATGCTGATCAACATTGAAGTGGTGGCAAATGCTATCTTGGAGCTTCCCGCGGAAGGTATGGTGAGCTCCCTGAAATACATCTTTGGAGAAAATGGGGCAGGGGGAGACGGGAAAGAAGTGGAGGTTGAAGCTGGGGAGGAATGCACTAGTAGCTCACAGCACCAGACCAAGGCAATGAGTTGCTTCCTAGGAAATGCATGGGATGTATATCGAGTGGGCATAATCAACAATGACATGAATGCCTTTGTAAGGTTTGTTCAAAATGAGGATTGGTTCAACAAAAGGAGAATGAAACATGCAGTAAAGCTGGGGTACGCACTATGAGTAGTATATAGCTATGTAGTAGCATAAAGCGTGATAAGCATACAATCAGATATATAGTGGCTATAAACAGGCAATTATAATGTAGGCAAATATTACCATTTTGTAAATCAATATAATAGGGCGCTATCCCCACTATTAGCACTTACTTAAAAAAATAATAATAATAATTAAAATATTTTAAAGTACTTGGGATCTTCTCTATCTTTATGGGAAGGAAATCCTCGATCACCACAAATGTGACCGGAAATGTTCCCGTACTAGTAATACGGGAAGATCCAACAAATGCTGCTAAAACATCACCAATAGTAGTGGCCTCTGCATCCACAGGTACTAACACATGTAGTGGCATGTGTTCGTTGCCAGAGGGTGGACTACCGAATGCCTGCATGGTATGTGTTGCCGACATTTCAGACGACAATATAGGCACATGAGATGATGGGGTCAGATGATGTGTTGTATGCGTAGGAAGATCAAGATTGACACTTGTACCGTCCCCTACTTCCCGGGAAACACTTGCAGTACTTTGATCACGGCCAGCAGCATGATCATGAGGACGCAAATAATCCTGTAAAAACAACACATATTTTAGTTCATGACATAAAAGAGTACAAAATATAAAACCATGAATGAACTTATGTTATAATTAAAGATCTCATGACAGCTTACTTCCAAGTTATGTGCTCTCTTAGACAATATTTTAACCCTTTCTCTTATCTCATCTGTTTCAGGCACTACGAATACCAACTGAAGGATTTCTTGATTGCATTTTTTTTGGGCCTTCCTCATCATATCCACAGGGTTTGTGGAAAATGCGATGTCATCATCACATAATAGTGACTACACCTCCATATGGATGCTCTCCTATACTGCTGGTGTCTTTCCCTGATCAGCCAACTGCAACAAGAATATTAAAAACATTATCAAAATTAACCCAATAAACTCATGAAAAAAACATAATAATAAAACATTTTGCTCGTATCTAATTTGTACAATTACAATGAGGTAAACCTGTCGGATAGAAGCGCCTAAAGATGGATCGCGATCTACGCTCTGGTCCAGAGCCTTCCTTGTATGATCAATGTCCCACTGTGACAAAAATTAAATATAAAAAATATTACCGAAATGAAACCAATAGACTTACGAAAAAAAACATAATAATAAAATGGTATATTGGAGTCATTAATTGGAGGTTGGGTAAAATGGTATATATATAGTACATGCCACCCCCATAGTAATTGTGTTTGTATCTAAGCGATTCAAATTGTAATCGATTAGCAACTCTTCCCCTGCAGTTATTGATTTTATCGCACATACGAATACACGGTTTCCCTCTCGCACCTCGAATATACAATTGGGTTGCTTATTTGTTGACCCAGGTCATGTACTATTTATAAACCCTACAATATTCCCTAATGCTTTTGGCCTCCCATCAATGTACCTAGACACTCCTTTATTTTGATCCTTATCTTTTAGTTGTATATAATTTGCTGATAGTGCATACCTATGCATACTTCGTGTATATCGAACCAGCTGCATCCAATCTTTGTAACTGTAACAGGGTCCAACATACTCCATCAACTCAGTAACTTTTCCGTAACAGACTTTTGTGCCGTCCATGAAAAATAGGCCCAAACCATGTAATGATGATGGTGCTATGTGATATATCCTCTCGTTGACACAAAGATCAGTGTTTATTGGAGGAAGTTCCTTGGGTACCCATTATTTCCGTAGATGTTTGTACCTCAAGGGAACCTCGATGTTGCCTATGCTATCATCATCATAAGAACGCTCTCATCATCATAAGAACATGACCCCCCTTCAGCAAGAAAAAATTCCATGCATTTATGGAATTTTCTTCTAATCTTTTAACCTCTAGTTGATCTCCCTCTTTTAGACCTACTACATGTCTCGCTTTCCTCTTCTCTTCCTGAATTTCCCTCGCTTGAGGAAGACAAATCTGACAAATACCTATTTTTTGGTACCTGCACTCATAAGGATGTTGGATGAAGTTCTTTCATGGTGATGTGATCCGAAGGTAACATTATGATTAATCTATCATTTCATCGCTAGAAATTAACAGGTTATAAGGTAATCGAGTCTTGATAGATTGCAAGTTATTGTTACTACCATCCAAATGTGTCCATCACAAATCAAATCTACTTAACGTTTTAACTCCCAAACTTTATAACAAGTGTTAAATGTGACTATGGTCCACCAGTTACACAACCAAGGCATCAAATGTATTCTCTAATTGTAATCAAAGGACTTTTGCTCTTCATTCAAGTAAATAAACTTGAAGGGAAACACCACCAAGTGGTTTATTGGACACCTACATGACTAAAAATAGCAGCAAATTTACATTTAATTTCCATATGTCTAAGTGGTTAATAGGGAGGGAGTGTGTACTAGGCCTGGTAAAGTCATCATAAGTTTATGCTTTGGCAATAAAATTGTTTAAGTCATCTTAAATCTTCCTATGTCTAATTGCTAGGAGACTTTTGGTATGTTTTAAGGTAGGATGAGTGGTCGCATCAATATTCTAATTCTCTATGACAAGGTTTCAACATCTTCAAATAGTGAAAGTTAGTGTTTATAGTCATTTGAAACAACAACATTTTGATTATGTATGATGGTTGGATTTGATAACTTAAAACAATTGGCTACCCAACAAACTTAAATTTAAAAGAAACTTTTTTAGTTTAAGGGGTTAGCACTTTCTTTCATCTTTGCATATTGGTTTGATGCTTCAAACGATGCATTTTTTATCCCACTTCTATCATATTGTATTCCCATCCCATTGCAATTGTTGGAGGAGTTGATACCAAAATTTCATATCAGATACCACGTTCCTAAAGCAATTTTCTATGTTTTTACAATTTTTTTGAAGTTCTTTTGTGTTGTATGGATCCATACAAGTTTGAAATGCTCTGAGATCATTGGTGTAGATAAATATATGTGTTCCTTTTCATTTACATTTGTTTTGAAGTTCTCAATCACTATTTTGTGGGATTAACAATCAAATACAAGGACCGCCCTGTTGTGCCTGTGTAAGGGTTTGAGGGCTAAATAGAAATGACATCCACCAATCCACCCATTGTCTTGGAACTGTAACTCGGTGGATTGGTGTGCATCATGGTGGATTTGATGGAGTTTCAAATCTTGTTCTTTAAATTCCATTTATGTTTTTCCCTTGTCTTGGCTTGTTACATTGTTTGGGAGGAACCTAAGGTTGGGTTTTACCTTGGCTTTCATATAAATCCTAATGTTCCATGTAAAACCTTGGGTGAGATATTTTCGGCCGTTACCTTTTTGGAGTGGGTATTAAAATGGCTTATGTCTCATTGTTTTGAATTAAGGTCTTCATTTGAAGGTCCTTCATGCCAAGGTTCCTTTTATAAAGCATTTTGGACATGAAATATTTAAAATAAAAAATACCTTCATTTGAAAGTCTTGACATGGCATCATTTTTGAATGAAGGTTCTTCATTCAAAGGTCATGACGACATCACCTTCAAATCAAGGTTCTTCATTAACTGGTATTTTGTAATTTTGAATGTGTGATAATAATTTAGGGTTGAAAATAAATCCATTTGAGCCTTTTATAAATGAAAGGACATTTGATGCAATCATATGCCTTGTCAAACTTTTAACTTAATAGTAAGGGCATCATGAGTAGTTTGTTGGGCCCATTCAACAATCTTCGATGCAAGGATTGAATAGTCTAGAATGTATCTACTATCAAGAAATCCAATTTGTTTACCTCTATGACTATATCTCAAGCAATAGGTTTAATTGTGATGGCAATGATATTGACAAGGATTTTGTAATCTAGGTGTTGAGAAGCATAATTGGCCACCATTCTAGGAAAGATTCTTCATTCTCACTTTTAGGTGTTAAAATTTAACAATACGTAGATTGATGAAAGATCCCAAAGAGCCTTTCTCCATGTTATCCAAGTACACATAGCAACGGTAGTCCCTTACACGGTTGGACATGATTTCAAGAACTTAGCTAGGAATTATTCATTTAACCTAAGGTTTTCTCATAATGCCATCATTGGAAAAGTATGATCAAATTCTTCTATTATGAATAATTGGTCTATGTGCCTCTACTAATCACTATAAAAATGTGAAAGACTAAGCTATTTTATTTTTTGTCTTATCTTATACCATTTTACGAGAATGGGGGGGCCAATGTATGAGAAGATCTTTGGAAATTAGGCATGAAAATTACAAGTTAAAGAGAATGGGGGTGCCAAACTTACAGTACTCATTGTCCATTGGTCGTCGATTTTCCCTGAGTGCCCTCAACCTAGTCCTCAGCACTGGTATTGACCTTGTTTTAGCTCCAAACTCTTCATTGGCACTGGTATTGACCTTGTTTTCACTCCTCCAAAGTCTTCCTCAACACTGGTATTGACCTTTCACTTGTCCAATTTGACGAGCTACAACCTGCTTTAGTTAGGTTTTAGAGTATGTTAATTAAATTTTAAAAAATTATGGTGCCATTTAGAGTAGTGAATATAAAGTAATCCAAGCCTATTATAGTCATGAGGGAAATAATAAAACTCCTAGGATACTTTGTGAAACCATTTTCCTTGGTTAAAGGGAGGCCATAAATATACCTTTGGATTTTTTCAATCTTCAAATATGAGGATTTGCAAGGTTCTTAGTGACATGAGTAATGGAAATGTGTGCAACAAGAATTTTTGAACACACATGGAATCTCCTTGCCAAAGAAAGGGGCTTCATAATTTAATATGATAATTTTTCTCAGCTCTAGAAATGATATGTTTCCTTAAAGAGGAAGGAGAAACCTAAAAGGTAAAAGAGATGCTTAGGAATCTCAACACTTCCTTATGATCAACCCCCTTCTATCCATAGGAATTGAACAAATTGGGCTTGGCTAAGAATGATTTCCTATAACATTGAGTTTTATGCCACTATATATTTGACCTTAAAGCTTTCCAGAAAATATCTAGGCATTGAATATCCTAAATAATGTCACGTTTGTCCTCCAAGAGAGTGAGAAAGGAGTCATTAGAAAAATTACCATTGAATAGTTGGGCTATATAGTTATGACAAGTAGCACCTTTAATAAGTTAGTAAGGTGAATTTATTAATGTTAATCTTAATATTCCAACAACCTCCGTTAAGTTTTACATTCCTCACAATAAAACATGTTGATTGAAACAAACAAATATATATAGTCTAAGCTAACATCATTTTATTTTTATTTAAGTTCTCCCTCAAGAACATCATTGGCTCGAGTTATACAAGTCCACACTATGTGATCCTTTTTCTTACAATAATAACATTCATTTTTATTTTTTAATTATTATTACCTCATTAGTATAATACATTCTCATGTTGAGAATCAACTTTTAAATCTTTTCCATTGTTCTTTATTCTTCTCCTAATAGGGCCAAAATCACATCTTCTTGTGTTTGAGAAGTTATCCAATGACTGCCTTCAAAAGGCTGATGCAATCTCCATCTCAACACCAAGGGCCCACCACATTATGCATCGCCAAGGAAAGACACATGGCGCTCGCCCGTGATATTGCAATCAATAAACACCTTGCATCTTTGTATCACGCGAGGGCGGGCAACCATTGATCTCCACCAATTCTTTCAAATTCTTAGCTTTGAATGAATGGTTGAAGCACCAATTTTGAATGTTGCAACTCTAGTAGGCGTGAATAGAAGTAGAGGAGATTGTTTGGGAGAAGAATTTTGTCTAGTGCTAGGTTATGTGTTAGGTTATATAGTGTTTGAGCCTAGCCTCAAACACTACAATTAGGGTTAGGTTATGTGTTTTCTTTAGGGTTAGGTTTGGGATTAGGTTTATGGTTATGGTTAGAGTTTAGGGTAATCCAAATCATAACCTGACCCTTTTTCTCGAAACCTTGACCTTTACCCTAACCCTCACCTTTATCCTATCTTTATAACCCTAACCACAACCAAAACTCTAACCCCAACCCTAACCCTAATTACCTAACCCTAAATATTTTTTATTTTATTAATTAGTTGTATTCACTCTAATAACCCTAAACCTATCCCTAAACTTAACCCTAGCCCTATCCCTGGCCCTAATCCTAACACAATAGACACTAAAACATGAAATTGATAGATTGTTATGAGGGCAGTGATGAGACTTTTCTAATTAGAGTGTATTCCATGAGATTACAATTATTTGAGGCATTGTGTCAAATAGTTCATGAGATTTGTCTATCCTCCCACATTTTGCATAGATTTCAAAAGGGCATCTACAACCACAAGATTTGAGAAAATTCATCTTCATATTATGTTTTCCTTATGATTGGTTGACTCTTATACTAGATTAATATGTTCAATTTATGTTTCCTACTTGATCTAACTATCCACAAATGGCAATTTAATAGTGGAAAGATATGATCCTACTTTGGTATAAATTGTATATGCAATATCAAGGTATGAATTAATATGTTCAATTAAGAGATGTTAAATGAAATGAATAAAACTAATGTAATGTAAATAAGGGAGACCAGTGCCTTATTGGGTAAAACGGAGTCAAATGAAAGCCTTTAATGAATGGTTTCTATCTAGCAGGTCCTCTAATTGTTTGGCATATAACTATGAGTTTACAACTGGTATAAACATGCAAGAGTGTAATTGATAAACCCTACTTGAGGCAGAATATCAAATCTAATTATCTGATTCTTCTTATTGATCCAAATGGCATTCCCAGATTACTGTAATTTATTGAAAGGAATTTTAATTCTTCTTTAAAGAATCCAATAAACCAAATCACACAGAAACAACAAATGTGTACTGATAAATAGAATATATACTTGATACTTCAATTTAAACAACCAAGAAACATCAGATTGGAGACAATCAAATAATCGCAAGAATCCAACAAACAATTGATACCAGAATGAAGCCACTAAATCAACAGTCTTTCATTATCTCCTTCAAAGTTCATACATGCAACATAGTCTCCTTGAATGTCATCATTTATGAAAATTTAATGCTTACAGCAGTCTATCTCATTCTAATTCTATCTTCTACCCCTTTACATTTATCCAACAACGGATACTTATACATCAGTTTGCAAAAGGATGTGCCTTTTCAAAAAGGTTTAAAGCATAAAAGGTTTAACAAATCCACTATTAACTAATTTCTCTTAAGCCACAAATGGACTGCAGACATATGCTTCGTATAATCCTCATGCTCATGAGTGTCAGCATCTCCCAATGCATCGTGGATCACAATCTCCATCATTATCATTCGCTCATTTTGCTCACATGCTGCATCCAACATCACATCTTTCGCAGTGGTTGTCTCCAGCATCCCTTGGAGTATTTTTTCGCACTCACTTTTCCATGTAGTTGCTTCCTTCATTTTCCCTTCATCATCACATAACTTGGTCAATCTATCTTCAGCAACCTCTGTTAATCCCTGCATATCCCCTAGTAACTCCTCAAAGAAATCCCTGTGCCTATCCATAATACAATTGGCATTTTCAATCTCTTCATTACTAGGACTGTCCTGCTCCAATTCCTCAATTCTTTCCTGAATTCTGCTATCCACACTCCTGTGTTTCTTTATTGCATCTACGTACTATGAATGTTTTCCCTGGAGTTTATTTAACCAAGTGTTAAAACAACCTGCCTTTTTTTTATTATTGCAGCAAATGCATCCATTCTCCCTTGAGAGTATGCAGTTGACCCTTCCCAATGGTCTTTTTTTGTGAACTCTCACCTTGAGTGAGCATCCTTGTTGGTTCTGTTACACCACCTACCAAGTATTTCAAGCATTCATTCTCTCTCAACATCCTCTCATTATTGGTTTTGTACATCTCCCTTTCCCTTATCAATGCTTGAATTTGGGCTTTATTCAACTTGGCTATATTTATCCCAATATCATTAGTCGCTACAGGATCAACCTCCCCAACCTTCAGGGTCATGACATGTCTGAATGCCTTTTCAGTATCAATAACAATTGATTTCTTGTGAGGAGGATACAAGGCCCAAATCATCAATGTTTCATCATCAGGATTGTATCTTGATCCTGTGTATACCTCTATCACCTTCTCTATACCAAGCTTGTGGGTAGCATTGTTATCTTTTAAGAAACTATCAAAAACTAATGCAGAATTCATATCCAAACCTGGAAAAATCATAACACCTGCCTTTTCAAGCAGCTCCCTCCCCTTTTCAAGGGTCATGTCAATCATCTCTTTGTCTACTTCATCCTTTAAGCTTTTTAACAATTGATCCTCATTCCCTAGAGTGACATTGTCAACCTGTCCCCTTATCTCTTTCCCTTTTTGCTTATATAAAAATGTCTTAAACTCTGAGGTCTTTATAAATTCATCATCTGATATGAAATACCTATAGTCTTCATGTCTTGTATCTGCATCCATGGTTTCCTCAACACCTGTTTCTCTGGCAACATAGGCATACTCCTGAGTCTTCATTCTTGAAACTTTCCCAGATGAGCTTCGTGGCCTGTCTATTTCTGAAATCCCCTTAATGGAGGATAACAACTCAGCATCCACTAATTCCTGATTATGTTTTTCAATCAAAATTTCAGCTTCCTCTGCCTCCAGGTTTCTGATTATGTCATCAGATTTAAGGGGCACATGATGATACCCTCTGAGATTTACTTTTTGTCTGGCATAGTGGATATACCCTTCTGGATCAAAGTTCTTTCTCACTAGTGCTCTTCTCATGTTGTAGTGCAATAATTTGTCCAGAATCAGATCATAACCTTCCTTGGCTAATACAGTGAAATCACTAAAACACAATGTACTGGGCATAAAAGCTTGTTTCCCATATGAACTTAAGTTCATAACACTGGAGTAATCCATTTGCCTAACAATTTCTAGGTATGCAATTCTATCTGGGATAGTTCTGGGCAGAATGAAAGGTGTATCCTCAAAGCCATAAACCCTAATCATTGTGGCATTCTCTAAGCAATACCAATCCCCCAAGTTGTGGTTAATTGGTCCATTGTAATCTCTAGGCCTAAGAAACCTTTTTACTTGTTCAGATAAAGAATAATCACAAGGATGGCTAAAAAGTCTATACAAGGGTTTCGCAAAGAATTCTTCAAAATGCAAGAAATTTGAATTGGCAAACCTGTTGTCCCAAACAATAGTCCATAATTGAATAGGCAATGGCCTATCTTCCTTGTCGGATTGTGAAATCCTCAGATCCTGGGGCCATAAACCTAACTCTTGTCCAAAATACAACACTAAGTGCATCAACAGTGAGTAATTTCTGAGATGGAGAACAGAAGCACCACTCTTTATCGCCATCAAATCTGCATCCAGCTCCTTAAAAACATGTGTAGCATAGTCAAATGATCTGGAATTGTGATATTGAATGTCTGCAACAATCACCATGGGCACAACCGCCATATGCTCAGGTACCTCCATCCCTAATACCTGTCCCACTGAGTAGTAAGTATATTTTAGGTAAGGTTCAAAGAGGCCTACATGAAAGGGTGGCCCCTCACTGTCTTCCATTGGAGTATGTTTGCCATGACACCTATTTTTTGTGCAGAGGTAACCTCCACCCTTTATAAATGGTGTCCATCCTTCTGAACTCACTATCGAGCTCTTCACTCACTACTTTCTCACTGCATATTCCCTCCATTCTGAAAACCTCAGCAATTGCATTCTCAGATACATGTATCAATGGATTCCTTGACAAATCACATATAGCTTTGTTTTTCGAATCATAGTGTCCGACTAGCAATTTTACCAGTTCGACGTCAATAAAAACATTAGGGCACACTAATTTCCCTAAATTGAGCCTCCACGGATTGCATACTAGCTCAAAGTGATTTCTCCCGTGGTAATGGAAATTGAATAACTCATAGCCTCTAATCGGAGTCCAAACATCACCTATAAATTTGCATTTGTCGTCCAATTTGTCAACTTCCACTTTGAGTTGTGCAAAACACCTAGCTTTAGGTCCAGAACCAGGTAACTGGTCTATGAGGTCTTGATTTAGCTTCTTTTCAGTACCTTCTGGTTGCAACTCAGTCTTTTGCTTTTTTGCTTTTGATTGGCTTCCCTCCCTGGGTTTTCTTCCGTTTAGTTTTCCTGAACCAGTGCCTTCCATAATTCAAATTTTTATGAATTCTGAGAGGATGAGAAACTTACTGTAACTTCTTCCAAACTCAAGCCAGGTGAATGCCTTAATTGCTCTGCTGGTTCCCTTGCTCTCCTTCGCTTTGAATTCTGTGAGACAATGATTTCAATTGATCATACCCTGATATGCAAAATCTCCTACACTTTGTGGCGCCATTAATGTCTTTACCGATCGAGACATGAATGCTGCAAGTTTTTTTTTTGAAATTCTCACTATCACATCAGGGCTCATATCGGAAAGACATTCCAAATCTCTGGCCGATCCGCCTGTTCAACATTCACCCATCCACCATGACGTCTTGCAGTTCCCCGACATCACAAGTCTCCCCGATAGTTTCTTTCCTTTTTCTTTTTATATCGCCATGACTTTCACCGAAACAACTATCGCTCAGACTTAACGAATTGGGCCAACGGTTCTTTGCCTTACTCCGAAAGTACTTTGTCTCACCGAGATGTTTACTTTATCGACTTATGTCGTCGAGACCAAGCAATTTGTTCTGCCGACAGAATAATACTCGTTGTGATGTCTCTTATATCTCCCTGCGGTGACATGTCTCACCGATACGCCTCTTCTTCGGTAAGACAACGAGCATCGTCTTATCGATACCCTTTATCTCCACATGCTTCATTCTGTCGGTGTAACCCAAGGGGTCGGTAAGACTTTTATGAACTCTTCTCGGCATCGTTTGTCTTACCGATTGAGGCCTCCTTTTGCTTTATTGGCAAGACCAATAGCGCTTCGGCCAGTGTTTTGAAATCTCTCTCCGATGACCAAAGTCTCTCCAATACACTTTACTTTTCTCCAATTGACAAAATGTAACTTAGCTCGATATGACCTTACACCATCACACCGATACCTTTTGTCTTGCCAATAAGTAATACAAACCCGCATTCTCCTAGTGTATAACTTTATCGGTATGACCCGTTTGATGTCTCGCCAATAAGATCACATTGGTAAGACATTTCAAACCTCTGGTCGATCTGCCTATTCAACATTCACCCATCCGATAAGACGTCTTGCAATTTCCCTGACATCACAAGTCTCCCCAATAATTTCTTTCTTTCTGCTTTTTTATCGCCATGACCTTCACCGAAAAAACTATCGCCCAGACTTAATGAATCAGGCCAACAGTTCTTCACCTTACTCCGAAAGCTTTTCGTCTCACCGAGATGCTCACTTTATTGACTTATGTCGCCATGACCAAGTATTTGTTTTTCCGAAAAAATGATTCTCACCGTGATGTCTCTTAGATCTCCCCACGGTGACATGTCTCACCAATATGCTTTTTCTTCGGCGAGACCATGTGCATTGTCTTCTCGACACCCTTTATCTTCGTATGCTTAGTTCTTTCGGTGTAACCTGAGGGGTCGGTAAGACTTTCTGAATTCTCCCTGGCATCGTTTGTCTCACCGAGTGAGTCCTCCCCTTGCTTTATCGGCAAGACTAATAACGCTACAGGCAATAATTTAAAATCTCTCTCCGATGACCAAAGTCTCTTCGATAGACTTTACGTTACTCCAATCAGCAAAAGGTAATTTAGCTCAATGTGACCTTACATCGTCACGCCGATACTTTTTGTCTCGCCGATAAGATATACAAACCCACATTCTCTCTGTGTATAACTTGATCGGTGTGACCCTTCTGATGTCTTGCTGATACATTTAGGATATGTATATTATCATCGATGAGACCTGCATCAACTTATGCCGATATTTTCATATATAAATATTTTAATGTTAGATGAAATTTATGGGCCGTTATGGCACAATTTTAAATCGAATTTTGGTAAAAAATGCTATGTGAGGATTTTTTTGTCTGCATTATGAATCTTTTTTGTTAGACTAATAATCATGAAGAAATAATGAATTTGTCAAAATTTGACAGTTCCAACAGCATGAAGGTTTGATGTTTCATGACAGTACTAGCATTTGAGTTATAATGATATATTTAGAGCTCATGGCTCTCCTTTGTATAAACATATCACAATTTTGAATAATATAATCAAGGGTTATGGCATTCATCTCACTATTATGGTGTGTATGATTTCCATTTTTGCTTTAATTCAAAGAGTAAATTAAAATGCTTGGATGGAGTCATAGATGGATATGTTTGTAAAGGGATTTGATAAGAAGTATTGAGTTAGGATAGAAATTGACATTGTTGTAATGCAATATTGTCAGAGATCTTATATGTTATGTGTTTGAACCTGTTATGGAAATCTAAATATTTGTGAATTCGACTCCCCAATAGTATATGGCACTAGCCTAAATTGTATGTGTTTGTAAGGTTTTGTGTCTGTTTGTCTTAGCTTAGAGCTTGCTACCAAATTGCAAATTAAATGACTATCTTAAGTGGTGAAATTTCATTGCAATCATCTCATGCTCCAAGTAGTTGATACTATTGATTCTTTTATGTTGTTTAAATTGATATATCAAGCATATATATATATTCAGTTTACCGATACACATTTGTTGTATTTGTGTGATGTGATTATTTGGTTCTTTCAAGTAAAGATTAAACCCTTCTAGTCAATCACAGTAACTAAAGAGTATTAATTGGATCAATAAGAAGAATCACATAACTAGGATTGTCATTCTATCTCAAGTAGAGTTTGTCAGTCATTTACTTGCACATTTATACAAGTTATAAACTACATCTGTGTGCCAAACACTTTGAATTATTGCCATCATAGATTACACTTTTATAGATCTTCATTAGACTCCATACACCCAACAAGGCAATGGTCTCATGCTTTCATCTTTTGGTTTATCCATTTTATTTTTTACATCTGTTAACTGAACATATTCTAATATAATTCAAATATAATTAAAATTAAAAACATCATAAATTAATTATGCAACCACATAAGTCAAATATAATTCTATCAAGAAATTAATATCAAATAGATAATACAATTACATAACTCATACATTTCAATGTCATTGATCTTCTTCTTCATCCAACTCTTTGTCTGTATCATCCGATCCAGATTCAACATTGTAAGGATTGGTCATATCATCATCATCATCATTGATATCAGTTTTGATAATGTCATCATCCACACGGATATCATCTTCATGAACATTAACTCCTACATAATCATGATCTAGTTCCTCCTCTTCGACATCTTCATCAGGCACATCATCAAATAACTATTGATCCTGATCATCATCTACATCATCTTTTATTTCTTCAGTATCTTCTTCTTCCACCACATTATAATTTACTGGCCTTCCTCTTGGATCATGTCTAACAACATATGACCAACCCGCTTTACCTGGAACCTCTGAGTAAAATACCTGCTCACATTGGCTTGGAAGAACATAGGGCTCATTTCTAGCTCGCTCAAAATACCTTGTATTAACCATGGTAAATCCATTATCATATTCAATAATAGTTCTCTCGGGATCATTTTCATTCAATCGTAGCCTGTACCATAAGACGACGAACATAACTAATTTGAAGGACTTAAAGTCGCACTCAAGTATATCATCCAAAATCCCATAGTATTGATTTTTTGAGACTTCTGGATGTATGTCGCTTCTAGATGAAACATTAGTCACCTGGAAGACTGCAGTTATCCCAAAATCACAAGTTTTCTTCATGTCATCCAGTTTTTTGATTCGAAATTTACGACCATTGCACCACATAGCCTTGTGGTGTTTCACCTGCAATATGTCAAACATGCAAAACTTATTGCAATATCATCAGTTGATAAACATATTTATTTTTGGCCGAATGTATGCAAAAAAAAAAATCTCAACATATATATACATCAATATAATTCAAAATAATTAAATAATATGGGTGATTAATATATTTATACATACCTATTTATCTCTTAAACCATATGCTAAATCAATTTCCCTTGGTGTAACATTGGAATCTCCATTACGATGAGCTTCTTTAACCAATGAAGCCACACCTTCCCATGTTAATGCACGACCAGATTGTTGACATCGTTCAATCCATACCGTCATCCAATCAAGATTGTTTGCGACGTACAAATGTAGTGCATCCCACTCTCGACCAACTATATCAAAAAAAATTGAAATTCACAAACGACGTATAATTAGTTAATTACCACGGTATACGACCTTAATTTATAATTGATCAATATTGAAGATTAATAATTAAATAAGTACAATATACATAAAAACCAAATGTAAAATGTATTCTAATTAATCTCCATGACCATCTTATAATTACCTGACACTTTCCTCAATCTACCTTTCCCCATCAGGTACTCCCCTTCGAATTTGTTAATGGAGTTGGGATCCCAAATGCGATCTACATGGATCTTTGCTGCAAACTTAGGAAGATATTCAGTAATGTACACCATGGTTTGGTATACCATGTATCCCTCCACCATAGAACCCTCGGGATGTGCTCTCTGTCTAACCAAAGCCTTCAAAAATTTCAAGTGCCTCTCAACTTTCCACATTGACCTTGTGTGTACAGGTCCACACAATTCAATCTCCTCAACTTGGTGTATGAGGTAGTGTTCTTGTGCATTGAAAATTGTCGAAGGTAGACACTTTTGCATTTCACACATTAGACGAGGAATTCTTCTCTTCCAATAATTTATATCTTCTTTATGGATTTCTTTAGATGACAGCCATCTACAAGTGATTTAAGGCACAAATATATTAATGAGATTTAACAAAAATATACAACGAATTGAATAAATATCGCTACTTACCTCATGTATTTTCCAAGATCATATATAACTTGCTTGACATTGTTGTCGAAGTTGTCTGGGAGAGATAGAGGTAGAACGTACTGCAACAATTATAAAATGATCTTTTCATTAATATTTTTCCAAAAGTAGTAAACATAATACACTGAAAAGTACATGCAGTATACAAATATATATAATATACTAGAATAATTACCTTAATGAAGGTATGTCAATCATGTGTTTTCATCCCTGACCCAAATTCACCTTTCTTTGTTATGATATTGTTTATGTTCGCAGCAAATCCTGTGGGAAATCAAATTTTTCGTATGACTTGTTTTATAGCATTCTTTTGCTGCTCCGTTAATAACCAAGGAAGGGCACTTATATTAATTTGGTCTCCATCACTATTTAATTGAATGACATTTTTCATTACATGACTGGCTTCCTGAATGTCACTACATAATTTGACAATTTTTTCTTTGTCATGCCTTCCATCCAATATTTTCCATAACGTTTCTGTCATATTCTTTCCGATATGCATTGTATCAAACAAATGCACAATTTGTAGCTGCTCATAGTAGGGCAACCTACTAAATTGTCTGGGATAACTTTTCAGTCCCTGTGGAAGCCGACCATTAATGCCTTGACGACCTTCATGAAGCATATAAGTTAAACAAATTAACAACGACAATCATTGTCAATTACAGCATGAGTAAACACAACACAATATAAAAATATAAATTCAAAACATATCATAAATGATAGATAAACAATTTGATCCGATGTATAACCTTGACGATTAATTCTATTATATTCCAACTTCCATAGGTGAGGTGTCATTCTTCGTGGTTTTGATGTAGTCTCTTCTTTCCCATTGAAAAGATGTTTTTCAGTAGTTCGATACTTATGATTTCTGTGGAGGAAGTGTCTATACTCATCAAACACATGCTTTCCTAAACTTGTTGAACGACAAGATTTCATCTTTGGACCACAAATTGGACATGCAAATTTTCCCTTTGTTTGAAGACTTGCAAATCATATATAATTGGATTAAATATGTCAATTTTTATAATTATATATAATGAATATATTATTTAAAAAACATGCATGATATCTACTTCATAAAATTAAATATCGTTAAATTCATGCAGTCGAACGTTATAACATACCAGAAAAATGTGTTAGCCCTGGGGCATCATGAATTGTCCATACAAGCATTGCATGGAATTGAAATTGTTTTTGTCCTATTGGTCTAGATACATCATACATAGTGACGCCATTCCATAACTTTAGTAACTCGTCGATAAGAGGCTCAATATATACATTCATATCTTTAACTTGGTACTTACCTAGTTGAATGAACATAAAAATTACATAATTATTATAACCATTTTACTACAATATATATAAATTCATGTACATGACTATTAAATGAAAAAACATATAAGTCATTATGCAACAAATAAGACAAATGAGATGCTACTATGTTAAAGAAAATTGATGTAAGCAAATACCTGGAACAATCATTGCCAACATTATGTGCTCCCTCTTTATTGACATCCATGGAGGAATGTTATTATTGATAACAAAAACAGGCCACACCGAGTAAATAGATCTCAGCTCTCCAAATGGATTGACACCATCCGCTACCAATGAAAGCCTGAGATTACGAGGTTCTTCTTTAAAGTGTGGCCATTTTTCCTCCATGTCCCTAAATGCAGAACCATCCATAGGCATTCGAAGAATCTCATCTCCACTTCTATTACGTGCATGGTAATCCATAAATTGCGCTAAGCTTTCGCACCTAAATAATTGTTGCATACGTGGAATAATGGGAATATAACGAAGAACCTTGCGAGGCACCTTTTTTGTTAGTTGATCTGTTCGATATCTACTAATATGACATTCCGGGCATTCTATTGCAAATTCATGTTGTTTATGATATATAATATAATCATTGGGACATGCATCTATTGCGTGATACTCCATTCCAATATCTTTTATAATGTCAAATAAATCTTGGTATGAGCGAGGTAAAATATTTGATGGTGGTAAAAAAAATTCACCAATCAATCTACAACAAAAAATAATTTCTTAATATAAAGAATATTAAAGGTACATACTTCATCATTTATTTACTAACGATGAACTAACAATAATTAAAATAGATGAAAAAAGATGACATATATGATATACCTTAACATCCGTGAGATTGCTATGTTGGATAAACCATTCATAGCAACAATACAGCAGAGAGAAGAGTTGTTTGGGAGCCTTCATAAAGGGGCTCGTATGCCTTCTCAAGTACAGGTAAATCATGAACATCATCAAAGTCATCTCGATCAACATGATCAGATGTGCCACTACATGTGTCATGGATCAATGTATTTGTACCATCATCTTCAATTGTGTTTTCTGGTGCATGATCATCTTCTTCCATAGGATCATTAACTTCATCTTCGATATTCACAGCTCCATGTTCCTCCGCTTGCAAAACCACATTCTCTGGGCCGTGATAATTCATATCGTGTGCCCTAGGGCGCCCCACCTTTATAATAATGATAGACACAAATAAACCATGATCATGATCAAGTGATTTTTTATATATATATCAAATGTTAAAACAATATAAACATTTACAAATTCAATCAATATAAACACATATAATGAACAACTTACCAATGGACGATAATCATGCCCCCCTTCAACGTGACCATGTTGCCTATAATGTTTCTCATCTGTTATGATTAAAAGTCTTCTCGTCTTTAAGCCCTTGCAATTATTGCAAGGACAATAACATTTCCCATCACCCTTTCTTTTCAATATAGCCCACAATCTAGCAACTGTCTCTTCATTTTGTTCTAGACTAATATTATCTGACATGATTTTTCTTTACCAAGCTTGAATATTTATATCTTCAAAAAATATCAAACTCACACGTACTCCAATAATTTTTAATCATACACAGGTAACAAAATATAATAATTATGATATTTTACACCAAAAAAATTCATCATGCAACCACCCCTGCAAAAGAGAAGATAGTATGAAGTTAGTGACCCCAAAAAACACTTTCAAATGCTAATTCCAAAAATTATTAAATTCTGATTTTACAATGATTTCCAACTGTTATACTCCTAAAATCAGAATATTGAACTTGCACAACAAAATCTGGAAATGAAATTCTCAAAATGCACTAATAGGCCTCAACAATTAAGGCCTACTCAAGACTTTGTGAAGTCACTGCAAGGTTTCCAGGCCTTACCTGATGATTTTAGCAGGAGGATTAAAGAGTTGGTAAAGATTTTTGATGACTGGAGTGACACATCTTTACCAGATATTGTAGATGCCCAAGGAAATGTTAGATCACTGCAGCAATGGCAGGACAGGGTAGATGAAATCATCAATGCACAAATCAAATTGATTTGTGATGACTCAAATTATGACATGCTAATGAGTAGTATGGATCATAGCAGCAAAAATCTTTTGGGGAAAAAATCGGCAAACAAAAAGTATAAGATTTTTTTTTTAAATCGCGAAAAAATAGCGAAAAAATCAAATTTAAAAAAAACATAAAATATTGTAGAACAAGAGATAAAAACTTTTTTTTTTAAATTGATTAAAGCGATTTTCATAGCATAGAGATATAGAGAGCAAAAAAAATAAAGAGTTTAACTAATGAATTGTAGAAAATAGATTTTTGAAATTTATATTCATATCGTTGATTACATTCTTTGCATTGCACATCTTTCAAACTCAAAGCATTACTTCACATTGCATAACTAATAACTAGATGCTAATAGATGAAAAAATTTCAATTACAATATAGTTTTTTACAAAGTCAACCTAAGCAATTATGCAATTACTTCACATTGCATAACTAATAACTAGGAGCAGCTGCCAATTGCAATAGCTTGTCATGGCATTCCATGAGACCACATTTCTTTGAGGTATTTTTTCGAACAGTTCATTGCCTTGTCTATGCTTTGAAATTTTCATACATGTCTACCAAAGCATTTTATCAAACAGTTCACTGCCTTGCAGCTATGGCTAAAATCCTAAAAACAGGTGCTTTCAAACAAGCTACGGATGCCTGGAAAAAATCTATCAAAGCATAATAGTAAGCAATAGCATAGACAAGGCAGTGAACTGTTTGAAAAAATGCCTCAAAGAAATGTGGTCTCATGGTGATGGAATGCCATGATGAATGCCTATGGCCATGGATTTTCATGGCATTCCATCACCATGAGAACACATTTCTTTGAGGCATCTTTTCCAACAATTCACCGCCTTGTCTATGGTACGACATTTTTCATACATATCTACCAAAGAATTTTATCAAACAGTTCACTGCCTTGCTACTATGGCTAAAAGCCTAAAACAAGTGCTTTTGAACAAGCTATGGATGCTTGCAAAAAATCTATCAAAGCATAATAGTAAGCAATAGCATAGACAAGACAGTGAACTGTTTGAAAAAATGCCTCAGTTAACAGCTCAGCGGTTATGGTTATAACAAATTTTGGCTATGTCTTGGTGACAATTTTGGTGCAAGTTTTCAAAGTTTGGCAAATGCAATAGTTATTCTCCAGTGGATGGGATGAACAAGAAGATTCTCCATAGACTCAGCTGTTGTAACCAATTTTTGAAATGTCATAAGGCGGTCCAAGTGACCAGTGACAGGTGTATTTTTGGTCTGATGCTTGTTGCTCCTTCATTTTCCCTATAAGAAGGATTTCAGGACCAAAAATACAGGTTAGCAAGTTATATATCTTTAGGTCAAGTCTAACTGAAGTTGCAGAGTGAATTTGTAAAGAGCCTAATATTATAGTGAAGATACTATTCTTAGGTTTGGTGTCATTCTGTTGTAGGTTTTAGTTGCATGGGTACTTAATTTTCAAGACAGTACTAGCATTTGAATGAAAATTACTCATTTCAAGGTCATGTATCTCCATTGTATGAATATATTATTATCTTGAATAAAATGATCAAGGGTTATTCTGTTCATCTCACTATTATGGTGTGTGTAATTCTCATTTTGGCTTTAATTCAAGGAATTAATTAAAATGCTTGAGTGAGGTTATAGGTGACTATGTTCATATAAGGATTTGATAAGTAGTATTGGGTTAGAATATAGATTGATGGTATTGTAAGGTAGTATTATCTAAGATTTTATATGCTATGTGTCTAGAAGATAAACTTGGTTACAGTAAAAAAACAACCAACACCTTTGATATTATCTAGCTATGGCTCCCAAATCTATTGCAAATTGATCATTAGGGTTAAAATTGCAACCTTGTGAATATAATCTTTGTCCAAATCCATCAAGAATTTTCCATCAGTTATAAACAATTCCCTTATAAAGAATTTGTGAAGCCACGTCTAAAATCTGGAAATGAAATTCTAAAAATGCACAAGACTAAAAATGAAATCTGATGAGATGTTGCTTTAAAATATGATTTTGAAACCTGGAAGTACAAATCTAACTTCACAAATGAATTCTAGAGAAAGACAATGACTACCCTCAACCTGGCGATATCTTCTTGAGTTTCTTCTGATTTTCCCCAATAAAACCATCGAGCAAAACACTGTTGCAATAAATAGTTCGTAGGTTAAATTCTGATTTCAATTTATGCCCGCCACAATTTAACTTTGCAGGTTGAAACGTAGACGAAAAAACAGTTCATCCCAATTCCGATGAACGTCAGGGTGAAAATTAAAGAAGAATGAAAATTCGCAGAAGTGCCCGACGATACATCTGATTATATAGCTTTCATCGGAAGGTTTCATCAAAAATTGGGGTCAAATGAGTTAGTGCTTGAAGAAGGATAATTTATGCCCCTGGGAGGACACTGGTGAAGATATAAAATTATCATGCCTTTTGGCTTTAACTGAATTGAAGAAGAATACAATATTCCTACAGCCAATCAATCCTAGCCTTTTGTTTCTAAAATATCTCTTCCCTTAACTCCCATTCTTCATATTATTTCCTAGCATTCTCTTCTTTTTTAAGAGAATCCAAGGAAATCCCATGACCCCTATTCTACCTAGTGATGGAGTCCAAATGCTGCTGGGCTCACAACTTTGATCTAGAAATATTACCGAAACTCTACCTATCCCACTTCTTGAGCTGAAATTTCACAAGTTGGAGTCTTTTAATAAAAGTACACATAACTATACCAAATGTAGGTGAACCTCTCCACCACCACTCCTTCATGCGATCCTACAAAGAAGGCTCACATAACCACATAAGCTATAATTTAAAGGTTGGGTTCTTAGCATAGTTCCTCCCACTCACACAGAATTTGATGGACCAATGGTTTGAATATTTTTAATCCAAAATTTTTGAACTAGAAAGCTAGTTGTTGCCAAGAGAAAAGCTAGAAACTAGAAATTTATCCAATCTCTTTGAAATAAATCCTTCCCTGCATCTTCTATTGGTCCATGTGAACAAACCATTACTCGAACTTACATCAATCAAACTTAGAAAATTAATATTTTCTTTAAAATCATAGATGAGGGCTATAGTATTCCCACCCCTTCCTTTTTTCATCCAGATTGGTAATATCATTAAAATTACTAGAGAGAATCCAAGGAAGAAAATGTCCTAATGAGTGCACAAACCTTATATAGGCCCAAAGTTGAGACTTACTAGGAATCTTCATTGGAGCATACACATTAGAAAGCAAGACTATTTTGCCAGATACAAAGCTTGAAATAGCCATGGATAAGGAATTTCTACTAGCTATCCACCAAATAGGAGAAATCTTATGCGGGTCCCAAAGGAAAGAAATCCCTCAAGATCTACCATACACACCAATACACTGACATTGACACCCAAGCCTTGGAGACCACATTTATCATCCCATCCATAAACAAATTAGTCACCTAAATGAAAACAACATACAGATAATGTAACTTAATTAAATCCCAAACAACCTTTTGTCTAGGGGAGCTATTCAATCCCCTTGGATTCCATTGCAAGATAATCATTGCTAAAGGCTAGAGAAGTGGGATTCAATGGTCTTGATTGACCCTAACTCCACAAAATTATCTACCATGACTTTAATTTTGTCTCAATCTTTCTTCCTATATGTCTTCAAATCCTTCTCTAAGCTTCCCCCTTTAAGGTTTTTTGTTGCAAACCCAAAATAGGCACAACTTTTCTACTCTTACCAGGAACCAAATTCATAGCCTTTGGTAAAGGATCATGGAGATTCTAGGCCAACCTATCTCCCATATCCTTGTCTAATGACAAAGTTACCTCACTTGGGCACAATAGAGACTAATATGTATTCATCTGAGAATCCATACAATCTACCCCTAGCATGTTGAGGCTACCAATAGGACCCATATGGTCCATTCCCCCTTAGTCTGACCTTGCATGCCACCTATCAGGGAACTCACCCAACTGATCCAAATCCTCCAAGACCTCAAAACGATTGAAAGAAACATCTATTTGCTTATCCTTCAAAGTTCTCTTCAAACCACTACCCTTATTTTTGGGCTTGACTAGAATAAAACCATCCCTATCAAGTTATCCCCCAAACATAGGTGCCTTCCCTTTATCCTTTGGAGGAGGAGGGTGAGATGACATCATGGAAGATTTGGCACCCAAAAATCCCCCAAAAAGAGCTGATTTTGGGATATTTCCTTTGTAAATGACCATAATCTGAAATATCTGAAAGTGAAAGGGAAGAGCTTCATAATCTAGTTGTTGAATCCAAGAAGTGTACCCAACTTAAATCTCCAAAAAATCTAGTAATGGATTGTTCAAATTGATTTCCATACAAATGTGATCACATGAGATTACCTTTTTATCCAATGTTTACTGTGAAGGACCCATTGATTTGCCTAAAAGAACCACAATCATATGCATACCATCATTCCTCCAACACTCCTAGGGAATCCAAGGGAGTCTCACCCAAACAAGAATCTTTGACGATATTTCCTTAGCTAGATTAAACCCTATGTGCCAAGGTTTGATAAACAAACCCACCCGGTTATAGAAATAAGGGCCCCCTTCAAAGGCCTTGTCTTGATCTTCCAAGCATGAGAAAACCACCAAAAAATAACTATTATCCACCTGCATAACCTCCATATCCCCTTCAAGATTCTAAATTCTATGCGCCCACAACTCAAAAAAAGGTAGAGAGACCCGAATACCCATAAATTTGTAGATCAGGGCATGGTTGCTCAGATAATTAACATCCTCAGCTATCAAATCTGGCTAAATAACGAAGATTGGATGAGTGAGACTCCACTCTAGACATCCACTATTTTTCAAAACGTGAGGACCTCTAATCCAAGAAGCTCCCCCATCATTTAATGTTTTACTTAAGAAATTCACCACTTTATCATGACCTGATGAGGATGCATCCACTCTTGAAGCCATCTCAACAAATGATAAATAATTTAAGGCACTCAAACCCACACTTGGTTCCATTAGCAAAAGCCAAAGCCAACTAACTTAAACAATAGAAAAAGAGATGAAATAGACCCACGCCTTGCAAAGAATAGCCCCCCACAGTTTACACAAATCCCACCCCTGAAACTCACCACACCCCACCCACACATTGTAGCCATACTCCACAACCTTGGAATAATTTTTTTCACACATGCACGGGGAAATGAGGACATGTAGGTCACGACATGCTATAGATAGTGTGCCTACACCTACTGCTCCAATGTCGTCACCATCACAAAACCCCCAGTTTACTTAAGTAATTGGTTTTATTTACTTAGATGTATTTAATAATAATGAGTGCTTCACTTCAAGTTGAGTTCACTTTACTTAATAAATCTTCAAGTTGATTCCACCACTTCTTCAATTGTTTATAATTTAACTCTTTTGAAAAACTTGTCATGTGTTCACTTGTGACTAGATCAACTCATTTAGAAACTTTCTTTTTCAACTTGTTCTCCTAAATTCTATATATTGTATATAATTTTCTTCATTTCAAGGAATCAATAAATAACTAAATAACTTCTTATAGGTATCAAAAAACTCTTTTTGAGCCCTTAGAATATAATAAAAATAATTTATCTAAATGTTATTATTTTAATTTCAATCTCTCCTTTTCACATATACATTATAATTGCACTAAGATAACATATCAAAACTTTGTAATTGTCAGGGAGTTTTATGCATTAAATATTTGTACTCCTTGAATTGATATAAAATTTTAATTTTAGGGGGATACTCTTAATTTTCCTAGTTTCATGATTGATTAATTTTGGGGTAGCTAATGACATCTCTCACTCTCTCTTCTTTTAATTTGAGTATTCTACAAAATCATTCTAAATTGTGTAAGGATAAATGTGCTTATTTTAGGAAGAAAAATCATGGGGGAAAACAAGTGTTTTGTAAAGAAATTGATGAAATAAAGTAATTTATCTCATAAAATCAAATTAGTTTGTTAGATTCTTCTACATTAGTATTTTTATATTTATCAATTTTCCATACTAAACCATCTAGTATGGACATGACATCACTACATGAGCAACATAGTCTAATGACATGCACTAATACTTTACCATAAAAATTTACCTTCATTTAGTTTTGTGTTGTCTCTAATGGGATTCTATGATTTAGTTCAGTAGGACCATGTATATTTTATAGAGGTAATTCATGGTGACTAGTACTTTATATATATTGAATATATCTTATGTGAGTCGAACCTTTCATATTTGGAGGACATTTTTTGAGGACTTGAGTTTTCTCTTCGATGGTAATTCCATTGTAGTTTTTGTCACATCTTATTTGGATTTTCCATGCTACTTTAGTTTCCACCATTTTTTGACATTCCAACATCTTTAGTTAGGATTGGGACATAGATCAAATGTGGGCACCTCTCATCACTAACTTGGAGATTATGACACAATTACCAAAGATATTTTTCTTAAATTTCCTTCCTTATTTTCAATAATTTATTCTTCTCTAAGAGAGGAATAATGTTCAACATTCATAGATAATCTTCATATTCCAGTGTCAAATATCTACAATTAATCCATGAGGCTACTTAATGATGGAAAAATGGTCTCTCTTATTCTCTATATTCTAGGAGGATTTTTTTTCCTTCCACGAGGTTTTATCCTTCTCACTTTCTAAGTGGGGATCACCTAAAACTTCTTTTTTCATCTTCTCTTGTGGGGAATTTTTTCCTACAAGTTTTCTCTTTCTCATCTCAAGGACACCATATTTGTACATGGGTAGCTAACATGGCTTATATTTTAGGACCTATTTCACATTTCTTGTAAGTTTCACTTAAGGGGGGTGTTAATGTAATTATTTAATTGTTCCTTGTTATATTATTTTTAGTTAGGCAATTAGTTTCATTTAGTGAGGCAAGTTTAACAGTAATGAGCACTTCACATCAAACTGAGATCGCTTGACCTCTAAGTTGATTTCACTTAACTTAATATCTCTTCATTTTGATTTCATCACTTGTTTAGTTATGGATAACTCAACTCCCTAGTGCAATTTACCACTTATTCACATGTGACTAGCTCAACTCCTTTAGAAAACTTACCTTTTCTACTTGTTCTCCTAAATTCTATATATTTCATATAATTGTCTTCATTTAAAAAATCAATAAATTAATTCATTTACTCTATCCATGTTCTTAAAATTATAATTTAGATATTTTTTGTATTTTATACCATCTACATGTTTGAATCTAGCTTTTGTAATCTTTTTTAGTCACCTAGATGTAGGCTTGTGTTCATATTCTCTTTGAATCCTACACGTTTAATGATTTTAGTAAGAATGCATACCATTAATTAATTAGTTTTATGTCTCCCTACCCAAATTATATTTGGCTAAACTTAAAGCATAAGGGTTTTCATTTTTTCACTTGCTAAAAATCTATTTTTTGTACTCTTTTCTAGCATTAATTACGTAGCTTGAGTTCCTTGTAATTTCAAATTAAGTTGATAATCTTAATTTATTCTTGATCATCCAAAAAATATATATGTGTTCAACATTGTATCCTTAGAATTATTAATTACAAGAATGACATAACTTCATTTCACAAGAGTGTCTCATCTCTCCAATGTCAAAATATGTATTTTAGCTGACCATCTTGCAAAAATTCTATGGTTTCCTAGCATAAATGCAAGCACATAAAATATTTTTTTGGGAAGATTATATTAAGTAAAGGTGTTTTATTAACTTTTTATAATGTTAATAATATAAAAATAGTATTTATTTATGGTGCACCTAGGAAATATAGGGATGTGTGAATCACATGTTAGATGTATTCTTGAGCCACTTCGTATGTTTTAATATCATAAATAGGGAAGAAAGGGTCCCAATCCCTTTATAAAAATATAGAGATGAAAATTCTACCACAATATCCACCAAAACCAACAATTAGAAAAAATAGACCCAAGTTGCACAATAGTAGCACGGAAATAACACATAAACAAATAGAGGAAAATATAGAGAACAATGGGAGAAAACCTTAATAGACCCATAGTGTGTGATCAAATCCTTTTAATCCTTACTGAGAATATTCAAATTTTCCTCCCTAATATGAGTCTCAACATGGTCCTCATGTTTACCTTTACCTTTCTACATTTTCTTTGATTTATCAACAATACATTCATGCTTTCACTTAAGTTCAAATTACAACAAAAAAATACCAAAGGTTCCACATTTCATCACATCATCGCTAAGATTCATAGTTTTAAAAATAGCCTCCTCAAAATTATTCATTTTTCTTTGAATCATATCCACTCTTTCATGTAGGTTAGCCCATTTTTTGTTACAAATATTACCCTTTAGCATCCATGTCTTCTTCATTCTCTTCATTATCTGTTGATGAGAATCCATGATCCATGCCTCTATCTTCTTCCATCCTTGACCATTTATTATCTTTTTTTATCTTAACCCTCCATTTCTCATTTTCTCTCCTATAAATAGGTTACTATTTAGAGACAAATGAATCCATATTTCAAAAGGAAACTTATGATGTTGAAATCACTCATACTCACACTCATATTTATCACATATTTAGCATCTTTTAGTTTAATTACTTGCATATTATCTTAGCTTCCATTAATGGCTTCCATGAACACATAATGCATCCATTTAGCTTGTTTATCAATTAGGATTTAAATATTTTAGCTTAGGATCCATCTAAATTAGCTTAGCATTAGCATATCTTCATCATTTTAGCATAAAATCATGTTAAATTAGCTTGCATCATGCTCATTTAGATTAAAATCATGTTTTCATACACATCTCACAACCGTTGCATAAGTTTTATTCAATAAAACTGATTGGAATAAGCTCATCGATCCATGGGATTGGGAAAGGTTCACTGTTCCACATCAACTCGACACCACTCCCACAACGAGATAAGTTTCAGATGGATTAGAGTAGACATTTTAATGCTTTCATAGTTTAGAATGCTTAGTTTTGATGAATGTTTAGTTTAATTTACATTTGATTAATCCTGTTGAGATTGGTATTAATGGTTCGTTATGCTTTGATTCTCCATGGATCAAGTGTAATCGGCCCATACTAATCCATTGATCACATTCTAGCACTAGGAGGGCTTAATCGATCAAATTTAATCAATTTCTATCTCAAAAAAAATTTCCTTATTTTTGTAGGATACAATGATGCCCAAAAGAATTTCAATTACGCCTTTGTTGGGCATCGCCATACAATGATGCCTATTTAATATCTTGACACTGATTAAACTAAACGACGACGCTAATACTTTTTAGAGGTATCAAAATTTACAAATTATGACGATGCAAAATCGTGACGCTATCATCACTGGTTTTCCATAGAGCAACGCCAAAATTCACCAAAATGATCTCAAAATGACTTATAGTGATGCTATTGTGAATAGCGATGCACTTCTCTAGTAAGAAAAATAAAGATCAATTTTCAGCATGTGCCTTAATTTTTTTACTTTATCTAATCACTAGCATGCCCCTAACGTTGTTCTAGTTTTTAGGCTAACTGGGTTTTGCAGGTGGGACAACAAAAGTTGAAGTGAAGAAGCATCCTTATCTTAAAAATATTATAATTTTAACAAGCGTTTGATGCTTTTGGGGCAATTATAACCCATCTATCATGCTTTTCATTTTATGCCTTACGACCTCACTAATTTTCATTTGGATTTAAAAAGAACACTCAAACAAGACTAAAATTGAACCCTCACTTCATCATTTTACTTTAGGTTTAAAATTGAACAAGGAAACTTAAAATTCCGTTTGGTGCATAAAATGAAGTCATCTTAGCTTTAGGGGTTAAAATTAACAAGTTTTTTCTATGTTTTGTGATTTACAATTTTTTATTGAATGTATATGCACTTCTCTCATGCCACTCGATGATCTTGAGAATCAGAAACATTCCTTGAAATTTTGTATAATCACCTACATCTTTCAATTTGGATTAAAAATGAACCCCTTGCTAGTGTAGGGAAAATGTGTGGTGTGTGTTCTCTCCTTGGTTCATGTGAACTAGGATGATTGAACTACAAACATACTTCCTTGTTATTATTTATATTTAGAGGGCCTACCTCCCCACTTCAAAAGGAGAGAATGACCCAAGCAGTAATGAGCTAAAGCCAAGATCTTTCAAGTTGCTATAAAAAGTGTGTTTGTGATGAAATTCATAAACAACAAGTGTGAATGTGCCATACCAACAAGTGTCACCCTTAGTATCCATGTGATACATCAAAATATCTTCTTAGGAAGGGACTGTGAGACCTCTTGGTTGAAATAACCTTGAGCTAATCTTATCGCGTGTATGGCCACCTTGAACAAAAGCCCTTACTAAGAACCATTATTTAGAAACCAAAAACCTTCATGGTTGTTGGTGCAAGTACGGTCATTCTGAAGCCACCCCACATTTTTACTCTTCATTTTTGAAACAAAAAAAATCCTTAGGATCTTCAAGATTTGAGATTTGGTGGTCCTGAGAAGTGTGTGTCGTGGAGGGGAGCCAGTGTGGCCAAATCTCTAGTTGTTCGCATTGTCTTAGTGTTTGGATAAATCCGAGTGGGGATTCAACAAGTAGTATCTTTTGAGCCTAGGATGGTAAATTTCTTGTGAGTCAATTTAATACTTTGTTTGGTTCCAAAATGTTGCATACAAACATTCACAATCTTCCTCAAAATTTTAAACCCTTTGGTCTAAGTATGGATACCTTTTGAAAAATCCTTGATATTAATGTTGGTCCTAAGGATTTATATCCTTAGATATTTAAAAATATCTTGACTTATATCTCAATCCATATTTCTCAAAGTCAACATAAGCAACTATGGCTTGAACTTTATCCTTTTTCACAAAATGGACATTATGAAATATATGATGCTTTTGACATAGGCATTTAGTTTGAAAACATAATCAAGACAAGTGGGTGGTAAAATAAACTCACTTAAGCAAGATAAACTTGACAAATTGAACCCCACATGACCATTTCAAGACTGATTGCTCCTGTTGAACAACCTAATCTTACACTTGCTATTATTCAACCAAACTTTGAACTCATTGAAGGAGAACAAACCAGTATAATTAGCAATTTGAGAACCTTTACTTTTCAAACAAAGGAAACATCCATTTAGTGGAGAAACACCACAATATCTTAGATGAAGAAGAGGAACAAACTGATATTGAGGCTAGAAGGCCCATATTACCACCACTTGCATGGCAATAAATATCCTCTTTTCTTCCATAGACTTAGAATTCTCTAAATGATCTCACGAAAAATTAAAACTCCCAAGAGAAGGTCTACAAGTCATCATTTTAAACTTAGGCATCTTACTCCAAAAGCTCTCAAAAAATACCTTTCAACACTTCACCAAGACAAAACCAAGATTGTATACAACTTCTCTAAACATGTTTCAAGGAACAATCCAAACTTTTATATGTTCTCTTTTGGTCAAAACCCATGCCTCTTTCATGATAATGTGATAATGAACCTATCTAAAATATTGGGTCTTTAGGATTTGAAAACTTTAGAGGTTTAGCATGTTTCTCACTACCTTGGTCTTATCAAACAAAGGTTCACTTTAGGTCAACATTGTTTCAAACATTTCATCCACCCCTTCATCAAAATTTCATCCTTCACTTCACCAAACTTTACAAAAAAATTGAATACACCAACACTTTTGGACTTAAACATCTATAAAACCAACCCCTAACTTAGCCACTTTGTATGTGAAATTTATCCTTTTCCATGCACTTAGTTGGGTTGGTTATCATCTTTGAGCTAGTTTATCTTGAAGGTCACGAATCTACCCTAAATATTTCCAAGTTCATAAACATCCTTTATCCTAACATCAAAACATCAAACTCAAGTCAAAAGTGTTGTCCCAAAATGTTTGCAAAAATTACTTTACACATCATCCATCTCTTCATCCCCCATTATCATCATTTCTCCCAAAATACTTAGAAAATCCCTTTTACCTAGATTTGAGTCAGCTAGAGAGTTCAAAAATTACAAATCTCAACAAAATCTCCCATAGGTGACCCAAAACTTATGGTAAAGATAAGATCACAACACAAGAGAATCATGGAGAAAACCAAAGTCACATTCACCTCAAATGATCCCAATCATTTAGAATTTGATCCAAGAATTCAAGTTACCCCATCACAACAACCATCATCTCCATTAGGACCATATGAGATTGAAGACGTTACAAACAACCCATTTGGGCTTACTAAGGAAGAAATCATGGAGTATAAACAGGAACATCAAGCCTTAGAAATCATTTCTCTGCTTTCCCCATCTTTTGTTGCATGACCTTTAACATAATACTTAACAACTCCATCACTAGGGATGAATCAAACATCCACTCCTAGTCTTGCAACTAGTCTTGCCAAGGACTTTGATCTAACTCTTCCATTTGAAAGCAATACACTTATGGGTACTCTGAATACCAATCCATCCACTACTTGGACACCAACATTTGGAACTTCTACTATTTTTGAACACCCCCAACATCAACATCAACCACTTACGCTTCATGAATCCATGATAACATCAACATATCGAGGGTACCCATCTTCATCCATCCCCACATCAACATATCGAGGGTACCATAAGTATGCCCAACATCCCTCGAGGAAGTCTAGACCAAGTATCTCAAATTGACCCACAAACGCATGCCAACAGCATAATGTAAAATCAACCCTTAATGCAAATAGGGACATATTTTTCCAAACCCACCCCCAACTAGTTCATCTACACCATTGGTTTCACAAAACACGTCTATCTCATCCATCATCAAACCGAATCAAAACAATCCCTCGGTGAAAAATCCCATCAACCCAGGTAATCCATTGACTACATCCCTAACATAAGGAAATCCTCAAGACCTTAGACAAGGGAACATTTTCAATCAATGGACTCAAGGTCCTAGCATGTCATTACCATCACAAAATCTAATGACACCATCCTCATCTTTCCCCATGGTCCCTATTACCATGCAAAATAAAATGGGACCTCAAACTTACATTCCTCCATATCAATCCACCATCTTCCAAGGAATGTTAAACCAAGGGAACCCCCAATCTCTCATCACCAATCCACTACCCACTAAAAACATCAACACCTACAATCCATCACAAGTGTCCCAACACCCAACTGATCCTACATTGCAAGTGCATGCCTTAGCTTTACAACAAGTACAATATGCTTATCAACAAGCCATCCAATAGCAGCAACAACAAAAAATAGCCTTAGTGGCACAACAAGCAGCACAACAACAACAAAAAACAACCTTAGCAGCACAACAAGCAACACAACAACAACAACAACAAGCAACCTTAGTAGCACAAAAAATAGCCTTAGCCCAACAACAACAACAAGACCATCAAGCATCCTTACTGGTGCAGCAACAACAACAAGCCCTCATGGCACAACAACAACAAAAATCCCTCACAACACAACAAAAAGCCTTACTAGCTCAGTAGTATGCCCAACAACAAAAAAGTTCCTACTATAATCCTCAACAAAAAATCATCAATATAAACATGTTAGGAACATATACATCAACATCTCAATCACCTTCATAGAATCCCACACCACCATATATTCCATACAACACTTTATCATATCAGAATCCCACATATAATCTATCCACCATCTCATAATACGCAACGTATGTTCCTCCACCAAACCCATAAGATGATCTAGCATTGCAACTTAAGGCATTATCACAAGAAATGCAGGATCTTTAGATGGGAAAGACAAAGAAACCCCACACATAGAACCTATGTCCATATCCTTTGATCGAAACATCACAATAGTACCATTCCCTCTCAGCTTTGAAATCCACAAATTTGATAAATACAAAGGGAGAGGATGTCTTGTGGACCATGTCAACGAGTTTAATTTCATGTGTATGGAGGTGGCCTATAATGATTCTTATATCAAATATTTCCAAGAAATCACTGATAAATTCATTGATCACTTCTCCTTTAACATTGACATGGATGTAAGCCTGGAAGAGTTGTATACTCTCAGACAAAACAAAGAAGAATCTTTCACCAATTTCTTGCAACGGTGGAGACAAAGAGCTAGTAAGAGAAAATAACCTCTTCTTGGTGACCAACAAGTGGGAATCATCATTGCAAATCTAGACCCAAATCTATCCTTCTACTTGAAAATGCAATGCATCACATCCTATGATGAGCTTGTCCCTAAATCCCTTAACATCGAGTGAGCCCTAATCTCACAAGGAAATACTCAAGCTTACAACCGTCCATCAGCTAGTTCAAATGACAACCCTTGTGTCTGGGCTAAGAACAAGAATGTAACAAATGATGGCATGGTAGATGCTAAGGTGGTCCTAAGTGCTCCTAGACCAAACAACAATCAAGTTGCTAACATTAAACCAACTGTGTAACAAATGACATCTCCTCAGAATGATTAGATCAACAATATCAAGATGCAACAGAGGTGAACCCCTAACAAGAACAACTATCCTAAATGCGAGTACACATAGTTAACCAAACCTATCGAAACCATCATGAAGAAGTTGGTAGATTCAAAACCGAGAACACTTCCTAACTTTGAAAACTACCAAGAACCACAAGAGAAACCATCCTAGTATAATGAGAACGATCTTTGTGAATTTCACAAAATCAAAGGATAAAAAACTGAAAACTACATGAGACTCAAAAATATTATCCAAGACCTTATAGAAAATGATACCATATTTGTTAAGGTACCAAATGAGAATCGGGATCTTAAGATATACAAGAACCTTATGCCAGATCATAACAAAGCAAACAAAGATAAGGATTACACAAACGTGGAACATACCTATTCCAATGTAGTTGCTTCCTATGATAACGTCATTGCCGTTGTCACCATCAAAGGGCCTAGTGTGGAGTCACCACATGACGTGGAAAAGTTACCATCCAAGGATTCCCATCTCTATCTAGGGCACAACCTACTTTTCCAACATCCAATCCCAGCAAGTACAATCTCCTAGACCAGCTTAAGAAGACCCCCACGTAGATTTCAATCTTAGAACTATTAAGGCTATCCCTCGCACATAGGGAAATCCTAGAGAAATATTTATCAGAATCATTCATCCCTAAGGATATTGATACAGATCAATTTCAAGCTATGGTAGGGCATATCGCTAATCATCTCCTTACCTTCTCGAAACAAGACCTACCATCACAACCATCTCATAACCATGCTTTACACCTTGAGGTTATCATTCATAAGAATAAGGTCAAAAGAGTCTTGGTAGATGGAGGTGTTGGTTTGAACATTTGTACCCTTCATTTAATCAAAAACCTAGGCTATTCAGAGGATACTATTAAGAAAGAAAAGAGTACCACCATCAGAGCATATGACGACCAAGAGTAGGTATCACAAGGCATCATTGCACTACCCATCCAAGTGGGACCTATCATTGTAGAAACTACATGTCAAGTGTTAGACCTTGATCTTCCCTACAACATCTTACTTGGTCGACCATGGATCCATGCCTTAAAAGTTGTAGCATTGACCTACCATCAGCGTGTTGAGTTTCCTTTTGAGGCAAGAGAAATTACCATCCAGGGAGATCCCGAACCTTTTTACTACTCAAGAATCTTGAGGCAAAGTTCTATAAGATTCCCCAAATACCCAAGAATGATGAAGGGCCTACACCTTCTACCATGTTGTTTGACCCATCGTCCCTTGCATCAACCTCATAAACAAAACATCCATTGTGCAGAGTATACCCAACTTCAAAGAAATGATCCAGGATGATGGTTGTGGAAACTATAAGCTAATGAAGAATACCTTTGTCTTGGGAGAGCTACCTCTTTCTCCTCAATCACATGGAAAACCCACATCTGGCAACAAAGAGCCTGAAACAATAAAGATGGCAACTACTACCTTCACCAAGTGGGAAAATTTGAACCAAGAAGATATCAATGAGCAAGATGTCTCTTATCTCCTCTATCAGGATGAACGACATGTCCCTGTTCTTCCCATGGAAGATGACAACAAAGGTTTACAACTAATGAAGGGATGGGGCTATAACAAGAACGAGAAGTTAGGAAAAAATGATAATGGTTTGCTAGAACCCATCATTCCTGATAAACGACTATAGAATCTTGGTCTAGGTTGTACTACTAGCAAGGTCACGCTTATTGGTAATGGTACTTCCACTAAACAAGTTGAGGCTTCCTCTTGGTTACCTACATCACGTGGCACGACCTTAGATGACTTCCCCCTTGATGTTGCTGACCTATTTGAGAATAATTCCCTCTTCATGATATCAATAACATACTTTGCTCCATCAATCAACCAACTAAACTACGCCTAGTATACCCACAACTCATTGGATTGGAGCAACAAGGACTGCTAATTCTTTATTTATTTGAAAATGATGAAGTGATCTCAGAATTCATGGGACTCCATGACAACTTACCATGGGTAGATCACAAAGTAGGTTTTGATATAGAGATAGACACAGGAGCATACTACAGGGAGACGATTGAATCCTTCAGTCACAAAATTGATGAAATGTAATTAACATGCAGATCTTTGAGTGAAAACCACACTGTGGTAGTTTCTGATCCTAAAATAGTAAAATGAAAGGACGTATCCGAGGGTAAAAACCTCTTAGAGGCACTCAAGGATGAGGGATTCAATCTTCCCCTTAGTGTGATGCATCTAGAAAAGTCAATAGTTCTAGCAAAGAAGGCCACTCCAGTCAATGTGGGAACAAAAGAAGCACCCAAGATCACCTTCTATGTCGAATCCTTGTTGGATGAAGAACCAAAAAACCTAGCAGTATTCCTAAAAAAGAAAAGAGCTAACTTTGCATGGTCATACACTAATATCCACGGTTCGATCCAGAATTAGTTGTGCATCACTTAGCAGTCTATCCTGAAGCCAAGCCTATAAATCAAAAATTAAGGGAAATGCGCCATCAGATAGCACTCTTAGTGAAAATTGAGTTACAAAAGATTCTTGATGTTGGATTCATCTAACCGATAGATTATCTTGAGTGGGTTTCAAATCTTGTACGAGTCTCCAAACCCACTAGGGGTATCAGAATTTGCATAGATTTTAGAGACTTAAACAAGGCATGCCCAAAGGATGATTTCCCTCTTCCTAACATCGACCTCATCATGGACTTAACAACAAGGCATGAAATTTTGTCACTCATGGATGGTTTTTCAAGCTATAATCAAATCATGATCGCCAAGGAGGATCAACACAAAACTACATTCACTCGTCCATGGGGAACCTATTGCTGGAATGTGATGCCATTTGGGTTGAAGAATGCAGGAGAAACCTATCAAAGAGAGATGGCCCTCATCTTTCATGACATGATCCACAAAATATCCAAAGATTGTGTGGATGATATTTTGGCAAAATCAAAGAAAAGGAATGAGCACATACAAGTCCTAAGACCCATCTTTGATAGACTTGAAGAGTACAAGGTATGACTGAATCCAAAAAAGTGTGTCTTTGGAGTTACATCAGGTAAAATTCTTGGCCATATCACCTCACAAAGGGATATAAATTGATCCAACAAAAGAAAATCCATCCTAGACTTGGAACCATCACAAACACTAAAACAGATGATAGGGTTACAAGGAAGATTGCAGTCCATCAAAAGGTTCATAGTGCAACTATTAGACAAAATCCACCCCTTTTTCGCATCTTCTCCATAAAGGAATAACTTACAAGTGGGATGAGAAATGTGATAAAGCTTTCCTATAGATCAAATACTATCTATTAACACCTCTAGTGCTCATTCCATCGATATCAAAAAAAGCATTGATCCTATATATCTCAACAACATCAACAACACTAGGTGCTCTTCTAGCACAACATGATGAAGATGGAAAGGAAAGGGCCATCTATTACATCAATAGAACCTTGGTAGGCTACGAAATGAACTATTTACCCATTGAAAAAGCATGCCTAGCAGTATTTTTTGCTTCACAAAAGTTCACACATTACATGTCATCACATCAAGCAAAGCTCATTGCAAAGATTGACCCATTGAAATACCTATTATCCAAAGCAACTCTCACTGGGTGAATGGCCAAATGGGTAATGATCTTAACTAAATTTGACATAGAGTATATTGAGTGAAAGGAAATCAAGGGACAAGTAATTTTAGACCAACTGGAAGAGGCACCTATCTATGTAGAGAACCCTTTAATATCTGAATTCCTTGATGAATCATTGTTCCTTATCAATCTAACGAATTAGTGGAAAATATACTTTGATGGATCATCACCCCTCAAGGTGATTGCATTCCAAATTCATATAGGCTATCATTTCCTTTCACTAACAACATTGTTGAGTATGAAGCCCTAATCACAGGTCTAAGGATAGCAGTTCAATGGAAGATACAAGAGATGAAAGTCTACAAAGACTCACGGTTGGTTATCAACCAAGTCAATGAAGACTACCAAACTAAAGATGACAAGCTTACTCCTTACAATAAAATGGTGGAAAGTCTCAAGGACCTTTTCATTGACATAAATTTTGAGTAGATTCCTTGCATGAACAACCAAGAAACAAACACCATGGCAAGAATCAGATCACTATTAGACATGTCGAGCAATGTCCTTCAATGTGAATTCTTGGTAGAACATCTTCTCGTACCAACTTTCAAAATCCTCGAATTTGAATTTGCATGTGTCATTGTTGGTCCCAGATCCCCATGGTACCATGAAATATTCACCTACCTAAACAGAGGAACCCTCCCATCTGATATCACCTCTAACCTTAAAAAGAACTTTGTTAAAAAGGCATCCTGATTCATGATCCTAGGTAATACTCTTTACCGTCGAAGCATCGAAGGGACATTACTACGATGTCTTAACCAAGAGGAAGATCGATTGCTTTAACATAAATTCACGATGGCATATGTGGTTCCCATTCTAGTGGTATGATTTTAGCTAAGAAACTATTGAGGACAGGGTACCACTGGCCAACCATGGAAAGAGAAGCCCATCAGTATGTGCAGAAATGTGTCTAGTGCCAATAACATGGAGATCTAATTCATGCTCCAGCTCAATAATTGCAACCAATGATCACACCTTGGCCTTTCTCGTAGTGGGGACTCGACCTCATAGGAAGGATAACTCCAACATCATCCAACAACCACAAGTTTATCATAATAACAACTAAGTACTTTACCAAGTGGGTCGAAGCCATTCCTATGACCTACATAATGGGGAAGCAAATTGCCAAGTTTATCCTAAATTACTTAATCCACCGTTATGGTGTCCTACAAACCCTTATCTCGAACAATGGAACACCTTTCAAGAATCAAGATGTGAAAGAGCTATGTCAAAGATTCAACATCCAACACCAGTTCTATACCCCGTATTACCCCTAGGGAAACAATCAAGTTGAGGCTATGAACAAGACCATTCTAAAAATCCTAAAGAAAACGGTCAATGAAGTGTGTCGTGATTGGCATCTATAGTTAAATCTCACTCTTTGGGCCTATTGAACTACTATCTACATGCCAACATGTGCAACCCTATTCTACCTGGTCTACGGATCATAAGCCATCTTGCCTATTGAGGTTAAGCTTCCATCACTGCAAGTGTCACTACAAAACTTAATCACTGATGAAGAATACATAGTATCTCGGTTGAATGAGCTAGAATTATTGGATGAGCGTCATCTTGACGATCTTAATCACTTGCAAGTATATCAAAACCGATTGAAACAAAGCTATAACAAAAAGATCAAATGTCGGTCTTTCTAGGTAGGGGATCTTGTCCTAAATCGAAATCAAATTAATCTTCCAGATCAAGATAGTAATGGAAAATTTGAGCCTAATTGGTTGGGTCCCTTTGTCATCACATCAAGTTATGGATCGGGAGCATATCAATTGTCAACACCTAAAGGTGAACCCTTGTAGGAACCAACCAATAACTTGCATCTTAAAAAGTTTTATGCCTAGTCTTGAAGGGTGTAAATCTGAAAATACAAAAAAATCAAAAAAGATCAAAATCCAAAAAAATTAAGAAAAAGGATTGAAAAAGTAAAGAAAAAAATTATCCTCTAGTGAAAACCACTTCGGTGGTGCTTTGGGAAAGTACCTTGGTGAAAACTTGGCAAATAGTCACCTCACATGAATAAAGCACCTCCATCTATTCTTTGGCTCTTTATCTTGGCATTCTTTGCATCACCCATCCATCCATTGCCTCATTTATCCTATTTATTCCATTGCCCATTTGCGTCCTTATCATAGCTTGATGTTGTGAAGTATCACATCCCCTTAGTACTACTTGGCATATTCCTAAGGTCATTTTTTCCTGCCTATATTGGGGTAGTCTATTGTGTCACACTAGGGGCAATTCGTTATGGATCATATCGGGTTCTTGTATATCCTGAGGTTATTGGAAATCACACTCAAAAATCCCAAAAACATTCATAAAATGTTCATCAGAAAATCCAAAAAACATCAAAATCCTTTATAGCTAAAATCCCAAAAACATTCATAAAATTTTAAGTCAAAATCCAAAACATCTAGAAAACATCAAAATCCCTAAAAAGGTCAAACATAAAAAATCCAAAAATAATACTCTATCAAACTATGGAACTCTAAGCTTGAATGTAGGCAAGGCCATCATTGATGTGCCCTCAAGACACCCTAGGTCAATATTTAGGAGTTCATCATAATAAATTAGTATTCCATAAACTGTTCATTCTTCATCTCTCAATAAGTTGAGTTAGTTGAACTACGTGATATTTGCATGTATAACATAGGAAAGGCTCATCTTTAATCAGCCCCTGAGGCCCCTAGGATAGGTCTTTTAGGTTAGGTTCTTGGTTGAAACTCCAAAATCTCAAAAAATTCAAAAACATCCAAAATCTCAGAAAATCCAAAAACATTCGAATCTCAGAAAACCCTAAACATTTAATAATCAGAAAACCCCTAAACATTCAAATATCAAAAAATCCCTAAACATTTAGAAAATCTCAAAAAACCCTAATCGAAAACCAAAACATTCACATAAACTTTCAAAAAGACTAAAAAAACCTCAAATCATTTTCAAAATACCAAAAACATTGAAATATTCCAAAAAAACCAAAACCATCCATCCCATTTCACTTTCACCTGCAATAAACCTTCATCCATAATAAATTGATCATCACCTTCAACGTTTTGCAAAACAAGTATCACAAGTCATAAAGTAAAAACCTAATTGTCAAAATCTAAAGTCTAGATCATAGGTAAATGAGTTTGTGGAGTTTGTGTCAATGGCTTATCACACACATCATCCTAATCAAAATATCTGATCAACATGTCCAAGGATGTATCCTTCCTGTGATGGACATTAGTATCAGAAATCACCTTAGCTACATTTTAAACTAGCAAGAGATATAGATAACACTAACTATTTGTATTTGATCTTTTCTTATGATTTATCTCAATGACCCATTCTGAGGACCTCTCGATGATGTCTATCAAAATGATTTAGAGAGAAAGGAATGGGGCATCGATCATTATCTTTTGTTTTCTATGTTTGTGGGTATTCTTGTAAAATAATCTTAACGCATACTTGCTTGGTTGTGTGTAGGGAGGTTGATTAGAGTACATTGTTGACTATTGTGTATGCTTTGTTCCAATATATTCTAACCTTCTAACTTACATTCCAACAAGGTTTTTGTATGTCAAAGTGTGAACAAGAACTATCCTATCTATTTGCAGAGTCAAATTCCATTACACTAGATACAACACCATCCTGGTTATCAATACCTTGATGTATCGTGTCTATGTGTTATATCAAAAATAAGGAATGATGAAAAATCCCAATCCCAAGATATGATCAAATCATCATCATGCATTTCTCATCACCATATCTAATAAAGTCTCGGTGGATCATAGACTTGCTGGGTATTTTGAAGCAATCATCAAAATCAATGGTCACTCATCTTGTTTCTTCTATCTTCTCTCAATGCTAACCTGGTATCATGACAATCAACAAAAACATCATCAATACATCCATCCTACATCCACAAATCATCAACATGCATACATCCCGCATCATCATTTCATAATCACAACATATCATAATATAGAGAACACACATCCTGCATCATCCTTATCATTTAATTCGTGGCAAATAATATAGATTTTTTATTCTAAGCATCTTAAATCATTGCACACATATCATAAACATACATCACATTATCACATCATGAGCATTAACATCTACATTATTCATCCATACATCCATATGCATATATCATCATCTCATAAAATTGCACAAGAAAATACACAAAAAGAAGTGCATCCATATCATTTGCATAAGCATAGCATTTTCATATCATATCATCCATCCCATAAAATATCATGAAAAGATACTGAAAAAGAAGTGTATCCATCCATTACATTGCATTGCATCGCATCACATCACATATATCACATAAACATATATAAACGTCACATCACATCATATCAAAGTGCATCCATACATTCATGAAGCATGCAATAAAACGAACACATCACATATCAAATCTATATTATCTCATATATATCAAAAAATGACTATCATGGTACAATATCTGAGTCAATGTATGTATATCGATAAAAAATACAATACCCACAAGGCTATCAAAAGCAGCCCATGAATGTATATCGGTATAAAGAATCAAGAAATAATCAAATAAGTGTGTCTATAAATGAGCTAGCCCTAATGGTTGCTACCCTCACTAGGCTATCTCTTTGAATGATCCTTAGCCCTAGGATGTGCCCCGCTTCTCTACGAGTAATCTGGTTGTTTAAGCACCTATGGGACATCCCTGTGGTAGTGCATCCAATAATATGTTGCGTCAGTCACAACCTCTTTGTACAATCTAGCAAACATTGTTTGCCCTTGGGCTATAGCTGTCATGGTCTCTAGCTGCTAGCACCATCAGACCTCCTATGCTAACTACATCTTGGAAATTTTCCTAAGCTAACGCTTCTAGTCTCTCTTCATCATGACAACCTGTACCTACTACCTAGCTTGGTCTCTCTTAGCAGTAATGACTAAAATATTTTGGCGAGACTAATCCCTGTCACCACCTGCAACTATTGTTGCAACTGTTGTATCTATAGATCATGAGGATCTAGCCTCGATGATGGTTGTTGTTGTATCGATGGCTATTGAGGAGGCTATTGAACCAATGGAGGTACACCTGGGACCCATCCATCCTACTGATCTTGGCCATCCTGGCCATCCTTTCCTCTACCCCATCCTCTTCCCTGCTCATCATCAAGTTGGCATCTTCCTCTGCCTACACTCCTCCCTCTCGGTCTCCCTCGTGGGGGTATACCTACTAGATCTATCAATCAGCATAGGGGTGTAAACCATGCATCATAAGTAGGCATCATCTATGCATCTTCCTGTCATTGATCATAGGCCCATGGCCTAGAAACCAATTGTCGAAAGCCCTCAACAACCTCGTGGGCTGCAATTGTAGGTCCTCATGCTGCCTCTTTGGCTGACCTAGAAAAGATGGTGGAGTATGCATCATTAGGCTTGTTCTGCCTCTCGCCAAACTATCTCAAAACCCTATCTGGTAGGTACCTATTAATGATGGTATGCTCTCAACCCTGCATGAATCAGGTTTGTCTAGCAAAGAACAACTAATGCACATCATCATACCATGCTAGCATTTGAAGCCAAGGCCACCATCTGAAAACTATCATTTCATTTATCACCCTACGCTAGTAGGGAATGCCAAGCTGACCTGTGTGCTATAAATTAATGACACCCCTGTATCTCTAGACAAAAGGATCATCTGGCTCTACATCTTCCATTTGAACCATCGATTGAAACACATCGATGTGCTTCTAGGTCCAAATGTGGAAAAGTGTGACCCTTGTTCTAATAGCCTTTCCATCGCAATATACAAAATCATGCATATCATGGTATAAGGAGGCCAACATCACTAGTCCCCATGCATACTGGGTCCTCTGAAAGAGCATCTTGTGCCAAGCCAAGCCCCATCTTGGAATGAATCCTCTACTCCATCGATTTGGAGCAACCAAACCTGAGATAATCATTGTAATGATTAGTTTGAAAGCTGACACCTAACCTTTGTACATCTCAAGGTCTATCTAGGAGGTAACCAAGATGATGTCCTCCTAGTCTAGCACCTCATGGCATGCATCGTAACCAGTGCCTACATCATAGATCACATGCTCACCATGTATCGGTAATCAAAAAATCTGCCATACATCCTCCAATGTCATTGTCACCTTGCCAGTAGGTAAGTAGAATGATGAAGTCTCACTATGCCATCACTCGCATAGTGTTGTCATCATCACCAAATGTGTCTGGATGATGGGCATGTAAGCAACATACCACAAGTCAATCTCTCCCAGGTGCTCTTGTCGCAACTCAAACAAATCACCAAGTCTGGATAGTACTATCGGCTGGTGCTCGCGGGACATCAAAGGTGGGATAACCTCTTGCACCCACGAAGCACACGATATCAAAATTCGTAGAAATCTGACTGAGTTTGGAGTTTTTATCCCCCAAAATGAAAATGGTGTCACTATTTACGATAGTGTTGTTATAATTCAAATTCCAAATTGCGACGCCCGAAGCATTTAAAATTTCAAATTGTAATATGTGTCACTAAATACATATGCATTGTAATTTAACTTTGGCATACCCTAACCCTAATTTTTCAAATCAAAAGATGTGTTGCTATTTACATATGCATCACTATTTCGAATCTGAAACCCTAAACCTAAATCATGAACTATGTTGCTAATCACATATGCGTCACTATAAATCAAAATAGTGTCACTAATTCTAAAATAGAATCACTATATAGCGACACTGCCAAAGTTCAAATTTCAAAATACAATAAATGTGCCTAAAAGTCAAATTTCAAATCAAGTTTTGAATCACATACTGGTGGTCCTGCACCTGGAAGCCTCTGGTACTCACGAACCTAGTTGGAAATGTGTCATGGGAGCACTCATTGCACCATCTCGTCAGAGGGTTAGAGCTCAATTTGCAAGAATCCTCTAAGGTGTGAATGCAACAATGACTTGAAAGTGACCCTTCTTAACCTATTTATGCCTCAAAATTAGGGTTTTTTGCCCTAATTTACACATGAAGCTAGAATTTTTCATCACTTTCCCCGATCTTGCCAAATTAAACCTTGTTTTGCATCATTTTTTGTATTTTTGGCATGTTTTTTGCATCTTGGAGCTTTTTCGAACCCTTGGGGCGACATTTTACCTTTGTCGAGAAATCAACCCAAAATTCAAAATTTCACCCAATTTCTTGAGCAGGCAGGGACTAGCTTAATCCTTCCACTGGGCATCTAAAATATTAAAAAAATCTTATTTTTTTATTTCAGTAGCAGTTTTTAATCCAAAGAGTGTCAGTCTTGAATCAAATCAATAGGTACCTCGCTTCGAAGAAGGGAAAAATATAGACACTGAAAAATATCCTGAATGATATCATGGACTTGAATCAGGTATACTAACATCATTTCCTCCTAAAACCCATCCTCTTTTTTCCTAATTGATTAAATTTCCTAGCTATTTAATTAATTGTCTCATCTTCATCCATTAACCTAATCGATTTAATCAGGTTAATTCACCCCTTTTCATGCTAACATTTCATCTCATTAAATTAAATAAATCAAGCTATTTAATTTAAATCCCTAAATCTTGTTATTTAATTAAATAACCCTAAGTTATTTAATTCGATATTATTCCACCTTTCCCCATTCATTAAATAAATTTATTTAATGAATATCATCTAAATTCTTCTAATCCCCTAATTGCATAATTAACATTGTTTAATTATCAATTATTAACTAATCTAATTCCCCCCACTTGCAAGGGAATATTCCTCCTTTGCACATTCCTCCAAAAGGAATATTCCTTCCCCTTTTGCACAATTTAATTTGGTTTTAATTAACTAAATTATCTTTTTCCCTCACCTATGAGAATATTCCAAAGAATATTCTCTCTCCTCATTTGAAAAAGGGAATATTCTTACTTAGCTTCATATGCAAGTTAACTCAAAACTTCTTGTGCAAGTTAACTTGTGACCTCTTGTATAGGTCAAAAGTGTGTTTGTTTGAAGGAATGTTAACCCTTGATCAAAATCTCATTTTTCATTCTAATTTGTTGATGAGAATCCATGATCCATGCCTCCATCTTCTTCCATCCTTGACCATTGATTATCTTTTTTGATCTTAACCCTCCATTTGTAAAAAAAAAAGTTTTTTTATTGTTTTTTATTTTTAAAAAAACAATTTTTTCGAAAATAAGCCCAGTTGTGCATTTATGGTGACGGTCGTTTGGCCGTCAAATTTAACCCAATATTTTTGCTGCGACGGCCGTATGACCGTCAAATTTAACCCAGCACTGGTTTTTTCCCTCTTTGGAGCTGATTTATTCCAGAGGTCGTAACTTGGGCATATCATATCTTTTTTGGCAAATGAGATATCGTCGAAAATCTAGTTTTCTCATCTTTCCAGTGGTGTGGGTCTCATCACATATTGTTTCCATTGGTGCATTCTATAGCCAGTTGAAGACAAAGAGGCTATTTTCAGTCTCAAGCTCATAACTTTTGATCAATTTCTCCATTTTTCGCAATCTCAGCGACGTTGGAACCTTGTTTTAGAGCTCTTCAGTTTCATCCATGCTATTTTTCCAGATTTCACTCCAAGTATATTTTATTCAATTATTTGTGTTTTCACACTCTGGTGGATTACTTGGACATATTTGCTCTTAGAAACTTTTTTTTTTGCATGGGATGCTTTGTTTTTGGCTGTTCTTCATGTATTTTCAGCATTTTGTCCTTTGAGGAAATTTTGAGCATCATTTGTAAGCTATCTTTCATGTAAACGCACTGAGATATAGTGCCACACTATTGTACATGCATCTTTTGGGGATTTTGCACATAAGGTTGTGCCATATTTTGTACTCGCACTGATATTATAAAGTGCCATGAGGGGTTGTGTAGTTTTCCTTTGTTTTCCATCACACCTTTGTCCGGTGAGTGTCCCTCCATGATGACAGTGAATCCATACCATGGGGGGTTGTATAGTTTTCCTTTGTTTGCCATCACACCTTTGTCCGGTGAGTGTCCCTCCACGATGACCATGTATCCATATGATTCCAGCCTCATGCATGTGTGCTTTGTTTTGCACACCACTTTTCCAGTTGTAGGTGTTATCTTGGGCACTTTCAGATGTTTCTTCTCCTTCATGCACTACAGGGTGTTTCACATCATTTCAGTGGATCTGTCAGGCTCTCCCAGTTCAGCATTATGGGGGGGGTTATTATATTGTTCGTGCTAATTCTTCCTTGGTTTCACCTTGGAAGGAATCTTCCATTCTCAGTTGATCAGTGTTTCAGACTATTGGTTCTTGTGCCATCTGTATCTTCATTCCAGGTGTTTGCCTTTGTTTTCCATCTGATTCGAGTAGTGTCGTATGGGAACTTATGCAGATTATTGTCTTCTTGTTCCTAATCATCCTATCTTCAGCAGAGGTTCTTCAGCACCATAGTAGTCATCTTTCGACAGTTGTTTGCAGCTTCTTCTGCTTCAGTGATGTTCTTCTTCTTGGCTTTCTTCTTCTTTTTTTGGAGTAGAGCTTTTTCCCATGAGGTTTTCTCTATTTCTCCTCTTTACAGAGATTTGGTTGTATTTGGGTACCTGATCTGGCCTAGTTGTCGGGACCCATGTTTGCCTTCTTGCATTGTAGTTACCTTTTCTTTTCTGCATTTGTTTGTAGCTACACTGTTGCTCATCTTAAGGGGGGGTGTTAGAGTAAAGGTTTTAACTTAATTATGTTGATTAAGTTACCTTTATTCCCTTCTTAAGATTTCACGTTAGTTTGCATAAAGTGACATTTAATAATTATATTAATTATTAAATGTTATCCTATTAGGGTTTTATTAGGGTTTGCATGATCTCCTTTTTATAAGGATTGTTCCCATTGTATTTAATATCAATTCATTCTCTCATTTCTCTAATATATACATTTTCAATTTTCAGAGAACCCTTGCTTGTTTGTCTCCATCTCTTCTTTTGTGACAGGTTATTTGCATGCAGGTGATCTTCAGGGTTTGTGGTGTTGTATTTTCTCAACTCCAATAGCTATATGGAGACAAATGAATTCATCTGTCAAAAGAAAACTTATGTTGTTGAAATCACTCATACTCACACTCATATTTAGCACATATTTAGCATCTTTTAGTTTAATTACTTGCATATTATCTCAGCTTTCAGTAATAGCTTCCATGATCACATAATGCATCCATTTAGCTTGTTTATCAATTAGGGTTAAATGTTTTAGCTTAGAATCCATCTAATTTAGCTTAGCATTAGCATATCTTCATCATTTTATCATAAAATCATGTTAAATTAACTCACATCATGTTCATTTAGATTAAAATCATATTTTCATACACATCTCACAACCGTTCCATCAATTTTCTTCAATAAATTGACTGGAACAAGCTCGTTGATCCATGAGATTGAAAAAGGGTCGACGTTCCACATCAACATGACACCACTCCCACAATGGGATAAATTTTAGATGGATTAGAGTAGACATTTTAACGCTTTCATAGTTTAGAATGCTTAGTTTTGATGAATGTTTAGTTTAATTTACATTTGATTGATCCTATTGATATTGGCATCAGTGGATTCGTTATGCTTTGATTCTCCATGGATCAAGTATAATCGACCCATACTAATTCATCGATCATAGTTGTTAAGAATCAAAATAATAAAATTAAAGATGTTGCAATCTTTTTTGTTGCTGTTGATTTCAAATAAAATTCCCACAAGGAAGTATTTAGATTCCTCATTTTCTAATGTTTAGGCTATGAAATTCGGTATTCAAATTAGTTATTATAGAATACTTCAACGTGAGCTTTTTGTTATTTTTCTAAAAGACCATAGTATGCAAGATAAAGTTGTGAGAAAATCATACTGGAATTTAGGGGGTGCGTGTTTAGGGCCCTAGCATGGTCTCCTACAACCATGGTTGAAGAGGTCCTTGTACTTTCCTACCTAGGATGGGTGGTAATTGAAAATGTCCCTCTGGAATATTGGAAACTAGTTTTGGCTCTCCTCACCCCATTCGCTAAGGTTGTTAGGGTTGACGAGACAAAATCCTCACTCCCCCATCTGGATGCTAGGGCATTGGTGTCCCTTAACCCTGAGATTAATATCTCACTTAGTATTACCATTGAGGATGATGATAAAGACATCAATTGTCCTATCGAAGTCCTTGGAGGCATTAATGCCCGCTACTTGTGCAATAAAGAAGGGCACATTTGAAATAATTTCCCCCTCATCAAGAAACCTTCAAAGAAAAATAAAAGAAAAGCTAGGATCTCTAGTGGTAATTGTACTAGGATTGATAATTATAATCCCAATGCGGAACTAGACCTCAGCCCTAGGTCAAGCACTTTGAGCAAGGAAGATGATTCTGAGGCTATCAACATGGGAGGAGCACAAGGAAACCCCCCTAAAACTCACAATGTTAAAACCCTTTTACATTGTTGGAGGAGGGAAAAACCACTCTAAGTGATGGAGGGGATGATGTGGGGGTGGAATCCATTCCCAAATCCTCTGGAGAAAGGGATGTACCTGCATCTAACCTCCCCCCCAAAATTAGCCCTGAACAAGTAGAAAATTTGAATTCCCACATGCTTGCTATGCGTGAAATTAGGAAAAGGATTGAGGAGAATCACTTGAAAGGTGGTTGTTCCCATAATGAGGTAACCATAATGCAATAAAAAAAAGATAATGGGTAACTCTCCCTGGTTAAGGGACCAGTTCAGGACGAGTGTGTTGGAGATGTTGGCTTGTCCATGGGCCCTAGAGCTAAGGAAATCTCTAACTTCCCTGCTTCTGAATCTAAAGATTCTCCTTCAAGTGCTAGCTCACCCCAACTTGTTAATGCACTTGTCTCAGGGAAGGAGCTTAGGCAAGATGACTCACCCCATGGCCCCGACCAAGATAGCGTAAACACCACTAATTTTCACCCTAACCCCTTTGGCCAGGGGGAGCCTAGCAATAACCTTAACCAAGATAATGGTAGTAATGTCGCCTCAAAATGTCCTATCAAACCCAATTGAAGATGTCACTAATGCTGACTCGACCCCCCAATTCAATCCAACCCGAATCTAGTAGAAGATATTAAGGTTGTCTCTGATGAGAATATCACAAAGGGGTGGTTGGAGAGAATCAACAAGCCTAGGAATGGACCAGGAAGGCCCAGGAAGTATGGCACTCCCCTATCAAAAAATAAGGAATTGAAGCTAGATAAAACTAAAAGGAAAAAGATCAATTTTATTGCATAATCCCCTATAGACAAAATGCCTAAGGGGGAGGAAAATCTCCCAAAATTCTTTGAACAGTTCAAGAGCAGCCAAGAGGATACCCCCATGAATGTAGATGATGAATCTTAACCTTATTTCTTGGAATGTTAGGGGGCTAGAATCCCCAAACAGGAAGTATATTGTTAGAAAGTTTTTAAACCTTGAAACCAAGAAAGATTTTTTGGTCCTTCAAGAAACCAAGGCAACAAGTTTTATGTTAGATGTCAACCTAAAATTTATTTGGAAGGACTCCTACTAATTTACCACAAAACATGAAAAGGGTAGGGGGTGCTACCATTATGATCTCCAAAAAGTGGAAACAGTTTGTAAGTAACCAAGGAGCTTCACCTTGTAATAGGGCAGTTTGGGAAACCATAAGTAAGGATGGTGATAGTTTTGGGGTATTCTTAGTCTATGCCCCAAATGATCATCAAGCTAGAACCCTATTGTGGCAATGGTTTGCAACCCTTCTAGATGTCACATGGTTGATTGGGGGTGATTTTAATATGGTAGAACAAGCTGAAGACAAATGGGGAGGTATTGACATGACCTAGAAAGGGGCTAAAAAACACTTTTGGTTGAGGTCCAAAAATAAATTTAGGCTCTTCAACCCAGTGGAAAGGGGTAAAAAGGATAACTAGGGTGTCTAGTTCACCTGGTGCAACGCACAAAGGGGAGGAAAGAGGATTTACTACCGGCTCGACAAGTTTTATGCAAATAAGGATACCTTCAAGTTTCTCCCTAACGATTTAGGGCAGAAAGTTTGTGTGTACCTGTACAACTATCTAATCACCATCCCATAAAAGCAAGGGTGACCTCCCAGCATGATAGGCCAAAAACACCCCCAAGCACTCAAAATTTATCCTAAATGCAAACCTATTGCAAGGTAATGACTGCAAGGATGGTATTGCTTCCATTAGGGAAAACAATAAATGGTTACTTAAGGACAGGAGTGCCATCGAGAGATGGGTCAGTAATGTGGAGGCATGGACAAAGCTTCTTTAAATAATTGGCAAGAAGAGGGCTATGGATTCCAGAAAGGAGGAAAATCAGTTACAAGAAAATCTGGTAAAAGTTGAGACCTTGGTATAGGTAGACCCTAGTAACACCAGATGTAGTGATGATCTTGTCATGGTTAAAGATAAACTTAGGAGACTGGAAGCTCATAAAACCATAGGGCTCAAAATAAGGGCTAATTTCAACTGGCTATACTATGGTGACAAAGGATCTAAATTCTTTTTTAATTACATCAAGGAAAAAAGTTGTAGAGAGAAAATTGGGAAAATATAGGAAGAGGGAACCCTTTTCTCGACGCAGGAGGATATTCTAAGGTAATTCCACTATTTTTACAAGAAACTCTTCACCTCTGAAATTAATGGGGAAAAAACAAGGAGGAAATAAATCGCATAAAAAAGAATCGATCCCAAGAAAATTGGTCGAGAGGATGCCCCCAAACTTATAGTTGGTTTAACAAAGGAGGAAGTCTTGAGAGCCATACACTCTATGAGTAACGACAAGTCCCTCAGGTGGGATGGATTATTTGTGGAGTTCTATAAGAACTTTAGTGATTGGATTAGTGAGGATCTGCTTTAAGTCTATCAGGAGGCCCTCAGGCTGGGCACTCTGGGTAAAAATACTAATAAAGGCATTATCAAGTTACTTCCCAAAGGGGGAGATAAGACTAATAAAAAATTGGAGACCTATTACACTTTTGAATGTCTCCTATGAAATTCTAGCAAAAGCCCTAGCCTTAAGGTTGGTTGACATCCTCTCAAAATTCATAAACAACACACAAACTGGTTTCAATAAAGGGCGCTACATCCTTGAAAACTGAATCACAAGTTGGGAGGCAATGGAATGGTGAAAGCAATCTGGTCAAAAATCAGCTATGCTTCTACTTGATTTTGAAAAAGCCTATGAAAAATTGGAATGGAGTTTCTTGAGGGCTACTCTAGAAGCCTTTGGGTTCCCTACGGAATTTTGCAATGCAGTCGATACCTTACTAAAGGATTTCATTTCCCAAGTAGATGTTAATGACTCTCTCTTAGAGCAAATCCACTTGGGGTGATCCATCAGAAAAGGTTTCCCATTACCCCATGCCCTCTTTTTAATTGCATCAGATGCATTGCATTACTTGTTAAGAGACCAGTTTATGTTGCCTAAGATTAGAGGAATCAATCTTCTAGATCTAAAAGAGTTAATTAATATCCATTTTAAAGATGATACAACCATATTCATAGAATTAGAGAACAATCTCCAAATTCTTATGGAGAATCTTGACCTATTCTTCCAGGCATCTGGTGCAAAATTCTTTATTGCTAAATCAAGCTTTTGGGGGTGGGGTGAAACTCCACCAAATGGGTTGCAGAGGTATGAGTTCCAATGGGGGGGCCAATAAGCAAGTAAGTTACTTGGGAATACCTTTTTATATCACTCCCAATTTGAAGGATATGTGGCTTTGAATAAGTGAAAAAATTGAAAAGAAACTAGAAAACTAGAATAGGCAATACTTATCCCTTGTGGGCAGGATCCAAGTTTTCTAGAAAATATTGTATTCTTATAGCATCTACTTTGTGTTTGTATGGTTCTTCACTAGCTACCAGGTTAATGAAATTCAAAAGAGAATTAGGTATTTCCTATGGTCAGGTGGTGAAGTCAAGAGGAAAAGACACTTTGTTAGGTGGGATTGGTGTTGCATTGACAAGTTACAGGGTGGTATTGGGCTCAAGGATCTGACAACCCAAGGAATTGCACTTGTTGCCAAGTGGATTGCAAATGTAGTTTATGGCGAGGAGCTATGGAAATTTTTGGTAAGGAACAACATCCTTGTTGCTTCACCTAAGCAAGCCAAATCCTGGAAGAGGCTACCCCTATGTGATATTCTCATGAGAAAATACCTAATTTCTCTTGTTCGCTCTCTAGTTTTCAAAAGCCTATGGAAGGCTTGGGAATTGCTAAAGCATAAAGTTAAATTTAAAAGTTGTAATATCCAAGGTGATAATAACCTAAATTTCCAATCCTACTGCTCTCTTTGGTGGAACCTGGAACACAAAGGGAAGCCCCTCGCCTTGCTACAAGGGTGCTCTGCAAAGAAGGGGAACCTCTATGGGATCCAAAATTTCCATAGCATCATGGACAATGGTCAAATTAAAACTTGGAATAATTTAGTTGTTGAATTTAATCTAAGTATTAATACTATCTGAACTTATAATACTATTTCTAAAGTGTGTAAAAATGTTAACTTTCCTCATAATTCTGATATTGTTCTTGATGTTGCTAATGATCTTATTTGGGATGATGGCACTCCTCTAATGGAGATTAAAGCCAAAGATATTTAAAAAATGCTAACCAGTAATATCTCTATCAGGGATCATGTTAATAAGTACTGGAATGTGAATTTCACTGATAATAATTGGAAAAAAATCTTCTCCTCTATCTGGCATAATATAAAGGAGCCTAAAAAGACTTGCTTCAGGTGGATGCTCCTATTAAATAAACTTCCATTTAAAATAAATCACTCTAATATGGATCTATGCAATATTTGCAAGACTCTAGAATCCATTGTGCATATATTTTTTGATTGCCTATATGCTAAAGAGGTTTGGAATATATTTTGCAATGAATTGGCAATTTGGAATAATAATGGGAAACTAAATTGGTATGAAATTTTATTCACTAATAGGAAACTTAAAAAAGAACTATATATCTTCTAGGATTTCCTTTCTACTGAAATTCTTTGGCATATTTGGAGGGTAAGGAATGAGGAAAATTTTCAAGATAGAAGAAGGGAGCTTATTGAGTCTATTAAGAGACTCAGTTCTCTATCCATTGTTTTGCAGGTGATAGTGACAATGGAAATCTCAATGGCCAAGTTCATGAGGCTAATCATAGATGGGGTCGTTATGGTGAACAAATTGGAGGTCAAATACGGGCACACTTGGCATCACGAGCAAGGTGATTCAAAGAAATTTCTCAGGGAACTGAGAGAGTTCCAGAGGGTGTTCAATGATGTTGTTGTGGGAAACAACTAGGTTGGGAATCTGAAAAAACCACAAATGATCTACAATTTTGTCGATCCTCCTATTCTTGAAGACATCTTGATGGCCCAACCTAATGATAATAAAGTCAATGTTGCTAAGTTTGAAGTTAACAACAAGGAACCTGAAAGTTAATAGGGGTGTTGTGCTATTTTTGGACTTCGATAATTATTCTGATATCCTAGCTTATAAGCAGTTAGTAGCATTATTTTATAAATTGTTTATCCCGATGTATATTGATTTTGACATGGACTGATCTGTATATTCTATTGGTGATTTCTAGAAGTTCTAAACTGTAGTTTTTTGTAAAGATCCTAGCCTAAAAATGCTCCAAATGACATGATGGAAATGCACCTATGACTTGTCATATTATTATTAATACAAAAAAATAATATTAATACCATTATCCTTATAGCTAAGTGATGGTTTCACTATAATAATAATACTTCACTATGATGTTAGTATTAGCATTTATATTGTCATCATCTTAACTTTGTTATAGTCGACCTTAACATTATTATTTAATCCTTAAAAATTAACTTCAACCATTTAAGCTGAATTGATTGACAATAATATTTAGTAATGATCTACCAATTTTATATTCAATTACCTAAATTTGCATCCTTAATTTACCTTGGTTAAATTCACTCAAGTGCTAGTAGTAATATCATCTCATGATCTGACCCTAATATTATTTACTTTCATGGGAGGTTTACGTTGACCTTAACCCTTTTGTCCCTAGCGATTTTCTACCCATCCAACTTATGCAAGGAAAAAGTGTGGTAAATTGAGCATATCACATTAATACATGAATCAAATTAGAACATATCTCATTTAATATTTACCCCATCACTCCTTTTCCTGTCATTACGCATAAGAAGATAAAAATAAACAAGCAGTGTTTAAGTTTTCCAACATAGCTTCTCATAAGTCTGGTCATAAGGTAGTGAAATACAAAATAATAAAATTTGAATGAATTTTATTTGGAATCCAATTTTTGTTGGTATGTGGCGACTAATCATTCTATACTGTACACTCTTCATGTATCCTCGCCAGGGTCCAGGCCCCGAGCAGGGGTTCGGGGGTGGTAGCCCCCGAGAAAATTTTTTGTCTTGCTTTTTCGCGAAATTACTGAAAAAGGGAAAAATCACAAAAAGGGAAAAAACCCCGATTTTGTATAACCCTAATTTATAAAGGGTTTAGGATAGAGTTACAGTATCATAAGAAATAGGCGATTATTCACGCTATTGTAATAGGGTTTTGCACTGGTTAATAATATCATTGGATGGCTGTGGTTTGGTGGATGTAGCCCACATTGGGTGAACCACGTTAAATTCTCTGTGTTAATTCTATGTGTGATTTTATTTCTGGTTTATTTGATAAAATCTGCGTTTAGCTTTTAGATATCTGCCTTTGAAAACCTAACAATTTCAAGGAGGCAAAGGTAGCTAGGTGTGGCACCTAAAATGACTCCTAGTCGTTGTATTCCTTCATTGTCTTCCCTAAAAAAAATCAATGGCAGCATCAGACTGGTTGTAATGAAAGGTAAGGCATGAGGAGGCGGCAATGGAGGCATGCAAGGTTCATACTAGCAGGTGCAATCATTGAAGGGCGTCGCCCATCCATCTATTTTTTTTTGTTTCTAAGACTTACATTTTTGGTGCGGTCTGAGTATCCCCATGGCCAATTTTCTTAACCATTCATTTTTTCATGTTGAGTAGGGTCTTATGGATTGATGACATGCGGCTAACGCATTTAACCACATCATTTTTTTCTTTTGCTTTGTTTATTCTGGAAATGCGGCAGAGAAGGGTGTGGGTTGTGAGGCTGCCCTTGGAGGAGGCTGCAACCTCTTTCATGAGGTTGCAACACCTGTGACAAGGCAACCCTCCCCTTCTAAATTTAATGCCATTTTTTACCACTTATGCATAACGAACTACGAGTTGTTTTAAATGATTAAATGTGTTTTTTTTTTTTTTTTCCTTCCTTCTTGTATATTTTAACTAGTTGCAAGCTGAAGTGAAGAGCCATCACCCTCTCTTTGGGGGTCGACCGAACAAGGGAGGGGAAATTGCTTTAGAGGAGGAAATACCCTGTCAATGGGTCACACCCTTGGAAAACTTTGACCTCTCCTATAATGCATGCAACAAGTTCATTCACATTTTATGTAAAACCTCACTACTACCAAAATATTTTCTCATGACAATTTCCTTATATTTATTTTGGGTATACATTGCTATGAAAGATTGCAGGTGTTAAGGAGACATCTGATGTGTAGGTTGCACTCTAATATTTTCCATCCTTCCATTTATTTTAGAATTGTTTCCTACTCATGAAAACCATGGTACTGAGATTTTTCTATGCATGTGAAAGTTCACTCCCAATATTTTCTAAATATCATTTGTTTATAAAAGAAAATGCAATCAGAAATAACTAAAAAGGAACAAAGGTACAACATTAACCCAATGCATTCTTACTATCATCTAATTTGATAGAAACAAGACATTAACATGGGATGTTCATTTATTTAAGTTGATTCAGGCACATCATTCCTTACAATTCTTAAATTACTCTAATCAAACAATATGGGCATACATTTCCTTTGAAATTTTTTTTGTGCATCTATAAAATAAGCATCTAACAATTTGTTTTACATTTTGAATAGGTGAAATGGAGAGAAGGGAGCACAATTTTCAACAAGACATTTACAAACTTAATCTACATTCTTATTCATAATTTTAAACAACAAATCTTATTACACAACATAGAAATTTGCATTCCCAATATACTGAAAACCCTTTTATTTTATTCTTTCTTCCTTAACCTATCAATAAGATTCATTTGCTCTAATAGATACCAAGGAAGTTTAAAAACATATACATATATTTCCTTATTTAGAACCCTTGCTCATTTATCCCTTAGATAGTACTTTACACATAAAGAACAATAGCATCCCATTTCATGATTGTACAACTTCAGATTTTGCTTATGCTCATACACAATTTGTTTGTAGCCATGTTCATCTCTTGGATGGGTATGACAGTAAAAGATAGGTGGACAACCATTAAATCAACATATGGACTTCCTCCTCCATGCTAGTTTCTACACACAGACACAAAAAAAGTCTCTCCATGAACAGTGGGAGCTCACCTCCTAGCCATAGGGTTGAAACAACCCACCCCCGAGCTAGGGGAAAACCAAGGTAACAAGGTTTGTACAACTCCACACTTTCAACCATGACATGAATATATATTGCAGAAAAATTATAACATAACAAAAAAATACTTAACACAAAAAACTTCATTCAATGGCTACATTACAGGTTTGTAACATCACATTTCACAAATCTCATCTTCAAGAGCCCAAAAAGGGGGAGTGGGGATATCTAGAAAAGAGGGAAAGAGTAGAAAAAATTCATGTACATACAACCTTGTATCTCCTCATTTTCATCACATAAAAACCACCATAATTCCACTATACAACCACCATTATGCACCTATTCATCTTCATACCATGTTGTGTATTACATTAATATTTATCACACAACCAAAACAAGTTTCATGGGTACTCATACCCATACAAAAAACCCTCTATGGACATCTCACCCACTCAACCCCACACATGATGAAACCTCCATGCAAATGATACATTCATTCTACATAATAGAAACACAACACAACAACACAAAATCCTTACACACAAAATGCTTACACTTATTTTCATAAAAAAGACACAAAAAGGGTAATATTACCAACCTAGTTTGTCCTTAAATTGGCAATGGTAGATGAAAAACCAACAATACTCTTCTCCATGTTCTTTCTCCCAAGCTTCCTTCATTCCCTCCAATATTTATAGCAAAACTATAATGAATGAGTATATCTCAAAGCTAGGGTTTTTTTTCAAAAACCAAACTCCCATAAGAACTGTAATTCCTCATCTTCAATTGTGAGGACGAAAAGTGTCACCTCCACAATTGATCACCAATCCCTCTCTACCCACCCTTCAAATTTTTGGTGTGAAGCTTCTTTTAAGCATGCCTAAGAATCCCATGCCTTATCCTCTTTGAATTTAGTCACTTGTAAAAAGGGGTTCATAAAAGGCGTCCTAAGGCTCTAAAATTAACTTTTAAACCCATGAAATTACCCCCAAGCCCTAGCCTTATGATCTAGGGTAATGGAAAAACCATAAAAAATTAATAAAACACATTAAATCACATTAAAACTTGGACTTAAAATGTCACCATAATCAATTTGCACAAGACATTGCATTGGACATAAAACAATAACTCTTACAAGCACATCACACACATTATCCATATTACAAAGAAGCACGACATGTAAGACCTTATCTTCTCCAATGAGTTAGGTCAGTTACACAAGAAACATATGTCACCTTGGTATTTCTCTAGGGTCCACTGGCCATGGACTAAACTTGCACACTCAATTTCAATAGTTAATCCATCATCATGATAAAACGAAGCATAAAAGATACAACATGATATATGTAATAGCATTTAAAGAACTAAGAAATTCATCAAGTTCATTCATCCCATGACATTAGAATCATAATATTAACATAATCAACTTCAAACAAGATTGATCTTAAGGCACTACATGTGATATCTATGATAATCCATTAACCATATTAACATACACTCATAGAATGGTAATAATAAGATCATTAAACTAGTTCATTTAGTTGTATAACACTGTAAAAATCATATCAATAAATATTAACCTACATGCATGAGTGTGATGTTTCAATGGTAACCTCAAAGTAAGTAAAAGTCAAAATCTACGAGAAAAAATCATCCATAACAAAACTGTCTATGTGGATCGCACAAAATCACTTAAATCATATAAATCCCTGGTACTAAAGAGATAGGTCTCACAAAGCTGCATATATGAGGAGATGAAGAATGAATTGGGATGTATGGTTACATGATTCTTATTTTCTTCTTCAAATGGGTTGTAATTAGGGAGGTCGATGTTTTAGAAGCTCTGTATAGAGAATCTACAAGTGTATTGTAGTATTTTTTGTGAGATAATTCATTGAGTGTGTGAGTACTTTTGGAGGCTAGGTTTTTCCATCGTGATGTTTTTTCTAGGTTATATCTTGTGGCATTATGATGGTATGTTTATCTATTATTTTGTATTGTGGATTATAAATACCTATTTGTATATTTTTCTCTCTTGGTTTTATAGAGAAATAGTTTATTATGGCTACAAATTTCCTTTCATTTAGTATCAGAGCCTATTTTTAGGTTGAAAGAGGAAATATCTTCCTAGTTGTAACCCTTAGTATGAGTAGATTCTTGTGTATAGTTAAATCCATGGTCTTGTAAAATAATAATGATGAAATTTTCAAGGTTACAATTATGTTTGTAGTCTCAGGTTATTTTAGATATAGGGTTTGATGAAGATTTGGAAAATTGGTTTTTTATCGAGGCTCTTTCTATGAGGGTTTTTCGGGTGATATTTATTAGAGTTGATAGCAAACCCCACAACTCCCAGAAATCACCTGCAACCAAAATCCCTATCACAAATGAGAGATCAAATAAATGATTATGCTCATGAAACCTTGAGAAGACAATTGATCCACAAAATCATTTGATATGCCTTTTGTATTGAATAATGAATACCTAGATAATAATTACAATGAAGGACCAATCCTTATAAAAAGAAGAAAAAACCCTAAATGACGATTTGATTGGATTGTGACAAGTGTTATCATATCATGCAATGAGACAACTTAACCTATAAATATCCAAATATAATAATAAAAAATCACTCCTAAGTTTAGCTTAAGTAATTAAAGTAATATGATTAATTAATTATCAAGTGATGTCCTAATTACCCCAACACCCCGCTTAAGGTCAACTTAGAGAGAATCTAAAAACCTTGATGAAGAATTCAATAATGGATGTGTGGATGTTTCCCAAATATAAGGCTTGATGTGGTACCCATGTACAAAAAAATGAATCTCTCGTAACTAAAGAAAAGGAGAAAACCACATGGCAAAAAACTCCTCTCCAAAAGAGAGAAAATGAAATGACTGCATTAGTGAAAGAAGGATGGAAGGAGGACTCAATGTGACCCCACAAGGATTTCTTATATCACACAAGTACAATAGATGTCCCCCTAGTAGGAGAGAGAAAAAGAGGATATGAATCCCCCTATAAAGAAAGATCTCTTGTTGCAATGATGAATGCCTGAAGATAGAACATGATCCACTACCTGTAAACAATATTTCTCCCCTTAGGAAGAAACATTTCCACTAGTGATTAGAGAAGCCAATCCAAAGAGATGGGTGAATCTAGGATCCAAATCCAAATGATGTGTACCTCTAAAAAGTGCTCAAGTTCCCACATGTTGGAAATAAATTATGTCAATCTAGAAATTGGTGAAGACTAATATAGAACAAGCTCCAAAGATGATGAAGATGATGGGCCAACATTGATAATGTGGTTGTCAAAAAAGAGGAAATGGATGTCTTCAAATTAATCCTCCAAATTTGTAATCTAAGACTCTATAAACAAGGATGATATGTCTACAAGATGTGAATCCCAAGTAGTTGTGCCTAAAAGATGATGAATGTCCTGTTGCATTGAACCAATAGGGGCCAAGGATGTGGTGATGCCAAGCTGATCAAGAACAAAAAAGATGATGATGAAGTCTTGATATGAAGAGTAGGAACATGAAGACAAGTATTTGAACCATTGAAACATGCAAGATCTATTATATACTCAAGCTCCTCTAGAGTATCATCCTCAAAGGGTATGAAATTTGTATTTGCAAGAGGAATGAGACAATTTAAAATAGGATCCTTTGGGTATGGAGTGATATGAGGATCTCCATAGATCTCTCAAAGTTGAGTCCAAAGTGTGTGGGGATAATCAATATTTGATGTAACACACATAGTGTCAAGATCAACACTAGAAAAAAATCACTCCTACAATATGTTTATTGATAATACATCATGCTAAATAACTCTCTGGTGTGTCTAGTGTAGGTATGAGTATAAAGATAAGGAAAAATATAAAACCACCTAAAATGTGTCAATATGTCATGTCACCAAGATTCATAGTTATCCTTTTTCGGGATGACCACAAAAGGATGAGAAAAATCCATGATACTTCCTCAATTGAAAAAATCAAAGACTAAAAACCTCGATGCATGTAAAGTAGATCAAATAATTTCATCCTATGCAAAAACATCATTTCTAGGTGCCAAGACGTCCAAGTAATTGAAAAAATATGGAATCACAAAAAAAATAAAAATGTACATGGGTTATTTTGGAAAAAGTGCAAGTATGAATCTGAATATCTTCGAAATACCTTTCCAACGTCATTGAAATAATGAAAATTGGAGATACAAGTGAAACGTTATGAGCTTGGAATAAAAAAATAAAGATATGACTTTGACTAAGAATAAAATAAACCAACAGTAAAATTTGATGATGATACCTACACCACTATAAAGTGTTCAAAGCCAGATTTCCAATGGTATCTTATTTTCCCAATTTCAACACTATATGCCCAAGTTATGATTTTTGAAAAACAAGGTAAATTTAACCAAATGATAGTCAACAAACATGACCCTCCTGATTTAATTTCTAAAAAAATTACTCATTGCATGCAAAACTTAACAGATACCCATAAAATATTTTGATGAGGCGAACAAAACCCATAAATAATTTTTAATTCTAAAAAGTAGAACATGCAATTTGGAAAAAAAACTTCAATTGTAGGGAAAATGACCACACTATGCCTTTCATTTTCTCTGGTCCGCAATCCAATATAGTTTAGTTGGCTCAACAGCTAGCCTTTCCCTCCTTTGGTTCAATCTACTATGTGCCCCACTGACTTGTCGCCTAGCCCCACTGATCCATCCTTTCTACTTTGATAGTATTTTTTTGCAAAATCTACTCACTATCTGCAAAATCTAAGGGATAGCCAAAAGGTTTTTTGTGATTGTGAAAAAAACCTAGAAAACATTTTTCTCAAAAATACACCAAGAAAAAGATATTGGTTGAAATTTATTGGATCTCTTAAAATTTGGAAAGGAAGCCACATATCTAGTGCTCTGATACCATATTGGAGTTGATAGTGAACCCCATAGATCTCAAAAGTAACCTACAACCAAAACTCCTATCACAAATGAGATTAAAACAATGATTATACTCATGCTACCTTGAGAAGATAATTGATCTACAAAAGCATTTGATATGCTTTTTGTATTGAATAATGAATACTTGCTTAAAAATTACAATGAAGGATCAATCCTTATAAAAGGAAAAATAAAACATTGGATGAGGATTTGATTAGATTGTGACAATTGTCATCATCTCATGCAATGAGACAACTTAACCTATAAATAACCCAATCTAATAAAAGAACACTCGTTAATTTAGCTTAAGTAATTTTTTTTTTAGACTACAGGAATCGAGTAGCACGACCCCCTATAAACTGCAGTGTGTCATGTACTTTAGCTTAAGTAATTAAAGTAATAAGGGACCTAATAATTAATTCATGATTTATTAATTATCAAGTGATTTCCTAATTACTCCAACAATATTTAGTTGGAGACCTCTTGGACAAAATTAAACCTTACCATTGAGTCCAAAAATGTATGGGTACTTACAAAACATGACTATGTTTGGGGCCAATTTTTTTTGTGATTTCTAAGGCTTAAAGGAACCTTTGACTATGAAAAATCCATATAGTTTTATATACTTTGTATTATAATATGGTGAAATTGTTAGAAGATCTAGTATAGTAATTAATAATATTTTCGACATCTTTAGTTTTAGCTCATATAGGTTTTCTTGATCATACAATATGAGGATTTTTTAAATATTTAAAATGAATAAAAGGATTGGAGGTGGAGGTGTGATGTAGTTTAAAAACATTTTAAAAAATAATTTGGGCACATCACTAAGAGTTTCTCATTCCCTGCCACCACCTTCGCTAGTATTTCACCACTTTCTCACCATTACCATCAATAGCACCACTGACAGGTTGCTTTCTAACTAGTACTACCACAAATTGTGTTTTAGAAATCCAAATATGGATTTTTTTTAGGGAGCATAAATTACACCTAAGGAGTCAATTTTTTGTGTTCTAAAGTCAACAAAAAAGATCTTTCCAAGCACTATGCTATGGTATTAGTGGTTTTTCCATGTTTTTCTATTTTGGATAGAAAATGCTAGTTGGGATCTAGTTTTTCTCTTATTGATTCAACAAGTCATATATTGTAACCACAATGTCCAATTATTGAATTTTTGACATATTATAGTCAATGGAGAACATTTTCTAAGCACTTTGTAGTGAATTAGGTTTAGAGATGTCAATACATGATTTATTCACTTAATTTATCTTTGATCTATTTGTTGGTTCCTTTGATTGTGGTATTTTGTGAATTTGTGACAAATGGAACCTAGAGGTGATTTTGTGTTTTATCCATGAAAAATTACATATTATCATTTGTTATCCTTGTTTGACATCATTACTAATGTATGGTTAAATTTATATTTTTCATTATGAGATATATGAGTTATGTAGTTTTGTAGGCTATCTATACCCATATATATTTTAGTGTGGATGTAGATTTTTTATTATTAGCCTAATTTGGTTACTTGTTTCATTGGATTAGTTGTAATTATGAGGTATAGAGATATGGTGCTACCTAATATAGTTATGTTATACGAACTACAATTTTTGACTATGGTACAAGATGTGTGAGACTTAGTTGGGTGGCAATCATGGTCTCATGAAGGTTCCTTATATGTTTAGATCTTTGCAATAAAATTATTGCTTATGCAAGTACACCAAGTGATGATCATGGAGTCATTGAGGTTTCTTTTATTCTTGGAGATTTAGTACGACATGCTTATTTATGCAAATTCATTATTGGTGGTGTTGGATTGGTTTATAATTAAAGTTGGTAGTTTATCTTCTTGGTATCTTGGTTATAATTTAGCCTTTGGATCTATTGGTGTTATAGTTGATTGATTGTGCATGATCCATATGTGATCTTCATCTAGGATATGTTATCATGATGTCATGTGTAGTTTAGTGCCAAGGGTTAGTTGGAGCTTTGGTGGTCATATAGATTCATCATTTTATGATGGATGATCTTCTTTAGTGATTATTGGTGTCATGGAAGAGCTCTTGAATATTATTTCTTGTATGCAACGAGATTTATTTAGCATGCTAAGCTCTATTGAAAAGAGATGGTTATCTTCATGTGATTTGGATATGTTGACATCTTAGTACCATGGAGTACTCTTAGATTATTTAGTTGAGGTGTCATTTACGATTTGTTAATTTGACAAAAATACTTGATTAGAAGATGGATGTCATTATGCCATGGTGGAATCCTCATTAATCATTAGATTTTTCCATGATACATGTTCTCTTGGGAGTAAATATGTTTATTTGAGACATGATCTTTTGAGGAGATGCAGTTCTTGATTATGTAGTTGGAGCTTTGGTAGTGATTTGTGATAATTTGAAAGATGCGTTGTGTGATCATTTTTATTGTTGGATTTTGGTTAGTATGACATTGATTTAGATCTTTGTTTGCATTAGATGATCGATTTTACACCTATTTCAGATTTGGGTGAAGCTAGTGATCTCTTGATCTTGGAGATCGTGTGTTGAGAAATTTACTCTTTGATGAAGTTTGAATAGGAAGACTAAGGATCCTACACCTAGATAGGACATGATTTTAACATGAAACTTTTGAGGATATTTTTCTTAGAAATTTAGTGTGGCTTGGTGTATCCTAGAGGATAAATCTCATCTCACACTCTCAGTCCTCTTTATTATGAATCATCTAATAGATATTGCCCACCTTGCTTTCAAATGTATTTTGTTTTGTGCTTTATTTTCTCATGGGAATGATTTTTGAGGTATGGATGTTAGTTTTGGAGGGATTATTTGAGGATTTCTTGTCATGGTTTATTTTTCTTCCTTTATTTGTCATAGGAATGAACATTATTCTATATATGTTAGTTTTTTAGGGCTTATTTAAGGAGTGTATAGTATGGTTAGGGATCATTACCTTGGATTTTTGGTAATGGATATTTTGGTTTGATAATAATTTAGTTTGAGAGGCTTACATCCTAGTTTATCTATTGATGCATGTCATATGTTTGATCTTTGAGTTGAATGGTTGGATATTGTTAAGGATTTTATATTTGGGGTTTTGTGAAGGAGAACTTGTCACAATTTGAGTACTTAGAGGTGTTGGTAGAAGTATGTACTAAATGGTTTTCATTTGCAAGTTATTTCTTGATGGTCTTGTGTTTCTTCCTAGATGTTGGCATTCACATGAAATTGGTGTTAAGGTTTACATGAAGCGATTATGATCACTATGTTTATGTTCATTTTTTATTATTATACTTCATTGTTTAATTTTGGGTAATAACATGGATACTCTTTAATCTCTTTCTCCTATGATGTTGATAACTTGGGAGAGCTAAGGAGACTAGTAGTGAGAGTTGTGTTGAAATGCTTCTATGTAAATTTTTGCATATAATTATGAATGTTCCTTGGTATTACATGATATTGGTGACATTTGCTACACCTATGCGAGCAATATTAGTGGATCTTGAGGATTCTTTAAATTTTTGTAGATTTTACATTACCTATATAGTGGGAGATCCAAGTTGTATATGTGTCTTTTTTTGGATGTTCTCATTATACTACAATGTTAAAGGTCTTGCAAATTTCTTTATGTAGGATAGTTTAAATATAGGGACTTTTGATCATGTACTAGGTTGAATTTGTTGATGGTATAAGGTTTAATTTTTATGATGTGTATAACTTGGTTTTAAGGTATGACTAGTTCGATGTGTTATGTGTTAGACAAAAAATATGGTTGTTATTCCAACTATGTTTATTAATTATTGGAAGCTAATCAAGTCCATTTTTATTGTTGGATTTAGAGATTGTGTTTGAGTATCAGCTGGAGGCAATACTCATGCTTCTATAGTGTAGTTATGACATATCTTTTAGATAAGATATTATCTTTGTGTGCATTGACATGATGGAGGATGAGAAGATTCTTGTTTGATATGGTGGTCACCTTGGTTATTTTTGTAGGTATCATGATGGATCACATGGATCAATTATATGTTTTGATGGTACATGCTAGCTATAGGGATTATTCCCTTGATGTTTGAGTTTAATTTTGACCCCTTAAGCATTGCATGCAATAAGTGGGAAAATGTTGGGAAAATGTGTGTTGTTCTTGAATAATACTAATAATATAAAATTAATATTTATTTTTCATGCACCTAAGAAATATAGGGATGAATGTATCACATGGGTTAGACATTCTTGGGGATAATTTGTATGTTGTATGCAATATTAGGATAAATACTTAATGCGGGTTACACTATGAAAAATATTTAATATTAGGAAAATAGAATAAAATATTAAATGAGGGGGACATGGTTTTGTAATCTCATGATATTAGGCACATGGTTTATGTAATACCATAGTGGTTTTATGCAAGCTTGTTTATATAAAAGAAAGCATGAGTAAGTTTTGAGGTTAGCTTGTGCAAACTTTGGCTTATTGGCTAAGGTTTATTGAGCTTCTCTTGTAAGTTACATATGTGAGGAGATGAATAATTGATTGGGATGTGTGGTTAGATGATTCTCATTTTCTTATTCAAATAGAGTACAATTAGGGATCTTAATGTTTCAAGAACCTTGTATGGAGGCTCTACAAGTGTATTGTAATCTTGTTCATGAGATAATATATTAAGTGTGTGAGTGATTTTTTAGGCTAGTTTTTTCCCTCATGTAGGTTTTCATAGGGTACATATTATGAAATATTGATAGTATGCTTTTCTATTCTTTTACATTATGGATTTTGAATATTTACTTACATATTTTCTCCCTTAAGGTTATATGTAAATATTTTATTATGGTTGCAAACTTCCTTCACATTCATGGTAGTAAAATAGCTTATATTTGGATCTTTTCATGGGATATATGTTTATATATAAGGGGTTAATAAAATATAATAAGTTGTGAAATATAGAAAAAGGGGATCCTAGGTCCTAAATACAAAGAACCTAGGATAAAAAGGTGGCCTTTTTCAAAATTTCATTAGGATGTAGATCACAAGGTGAAAAGATTGACTTTCAGCCCTAATAGTGAGCCAATTAGACTTGAATCTACATCTAATGGGGGATTAAAATGGATTGGAAATGATTTGAAATGATTAAACTAATGATCATATATGCCCTAATACCTAAAATGCAAGATCCCAATAATTGACAAACAAAAACAATACTTTGCAAGTGGATCTAGGAAGTCCAGAGGATATTAAACTTGCTTAGAAAAATTGGCTTTGATGTGCCTACAAGGACTCATTCACCCAATGGTGAATGGGTCTTTGAAAGGGGGTCCTGATCAACTTTCTAGGTCCTCTAGTGCTAGATTTGAGATGTTGTTTTCCACCTACAATTTTTTTGGAATGTCGAAAATGAATTTTGCAACTTAGTTTCCATAGGTTGACAAGAATGACGACAAAAATGTAGCAATGCAAAATTTCTCTCCAATATCTCTTCAATCCTTCTTCAACCTATAATATACACATACACAAAGAGGGAAAATGTTTGTGCCATATAGGGGTTTTCCTCAGTCAAACCCCACGAATAGTGTTCCCATTTTCATAATGGTAATGTAAATGATAAAAACCTTAATGGAAAGAAAGGAAATGATGAATGAACAATTCTGCAACTCACCACCCTTCAATGACTTCCTTAAAGGATTGAAGGCATACACATCACTTTAAGGGAATTGGATCTTTCTTGCTTGATTTGCTTGAATGCTTGAATGCATGAATGCATGAAGACCTATGACACTTGTTAGCCTTCACAAGACAACATGAACACACATAAACTTTGACATGATGTTAGGACCTTGATTGCTACTAGAAATGACTCATAATGTTTCTCTTGAATGATCAATTATTCTATTGACAATAGTGCTTGATCATAAGTTCTCCAAATTATTTCTTAGCTTTCAAATGATAAAAAGACTATGTATTTATAGGTGTTTATCCAATTTCCTAAAAATTAGATTCCAAAAGCTGACACTTACAATTTGAATTTTGATCATTAAAATGCGACCAAAAACATATTTTAATTTAGGTTCTGGCCCATAAAGGGGACCCATTCGCCCATGGGTGATTCTTGGCCTAAACTTCCAAGACACACATGATCCAAGGCAATTTAATTATTAAATGCATTTATTTATTGTCAATTCCCCTTTTGAAAAACAATAAGAATAAGACTTTGGAATGCATAATTTGGCAAATTAGAAGCTTAATTAAGTCCAATAAATTAAGGGACCCAATCATAGTGTGAAATTGTAAAGGCATACAATTTTTTACACTATAATTTGTAATAAATTTAACTAATGTTTGAGCTAAAATGACACTCTTCCCCTTTTTACTCCCTTATAGGATGTGATGTTGAAGATGGGAAATTATAAGGGATCACATGATTTAGGCAACTTGTTTCTTTATAGTGGAAAACTCATCTTAAAACACAACCAACCACCATTTAAAGTTACAATTGATGTTGTAAAGTAACTCTTACAAGTTTTATGTTGGTTTTACTCAAAGGTATACACATAAAATATCTAATTTAATTAAAAAATACAAGATTTTCAATTGTGTGCCCTTATTTCCATACCATAAGTAACATGAAATGATATCGCATACTATACTTTTAACAAGATCAAAACTAAGTTTTAGATGTTGAATTGGTAAGATATCCTCACATTATATTTCTCATATTTAACATTCGTGTGTACACTAGTTTCCCTTGAGTTTTTAAAATTTTAATTCAAACATAAATATTTAAAATTAATACTTTTTATATTCATTGTAAAAATAACTGGTGAATACAAAATCCTTGTTTTATGGGAAAATCCCTACATTGAAGTACAATCTTAGGACCAAAATTAAGAGTATATTATCGTTATAATTATATAATCCCTCCATTAAAATGAAATCCTTGGACTAGAAATATAGTAACTTCACATTATTATCAATAACTCAAAAGGGAAATTTTGACCTTGATTTATTAAAAGACAAAATTGATAAATCTTATGGAATTATTGATAAAAATAAAGCAAATTATTCAAAAGTTTGTATAGATTAGAATAAATCTAACTTCCCTTTCAAAAATTTGTAAAAGAGAAAAAAACTAGATTGTGTCCTTTTATTTGCACAAAATATTTTTTATAATTAATTTAATTTCAGAGGGCTCAAAAAATGCCAAATAATATATACTTACTATTATGGAAAGTGAATATTAAATATATCCATAATGGTTCCCCACTTGCTTTGTCAGATTGTAACAAACTTACATGTTCTTTCTATGTCAATTCATCATCATGCATAGGATCAAATGCACATCTTTAGAAGTTACAATTGAAATGAATTTTTTTTATGTCAAAGCTCTAGATTAATACATAATAGTGTATTATCTATGTGGATGCATCATACCACACCCTTTTAAATATATCATAATAGATGCAAAATAAAATTACATCAAAGAATTCAAAGTGCATAAGATGGTACTAAATTCCATCCAACCCAACAATCATAATGGTATTATACTTTCCAAAGGAAATATGGAACCTTGTCTTCTTGTGCATGTGATATTGATCAAAGGATCATTTTGAGCTAGTATATTTAGGGAAATTTTCTTGCAAGAATTTTTGAATATAAATCACCTCTTAATTGCTCCAATAGCCACGAGTTCCAACAAAACATGTCTACTTTTGGTTTGTTAGCATCCTCACATATGAAATACTATGTAACTCTCATATCACCACTTTATTTCAACTCACTTGTAAAGCTAGTCATTATCAACTAACAACTCTATTGATGAGGTAAAAATAACCTCATCATAATGAAACCAGAAAAGCCTATTTATGCAAGCTCAATCCTTAGTCTCTACCAATCAATTAAACTTTAGGAGAAATAATTGCTTATCTTTAACGAAAATTATGCAAACTTTATTTCTTATGATCAATTGAAGTAATCTATCAATATGGGTTTAATGGGTTATTTTGAGTGTTTTTGTAGGGCAATAATCAGTCATCTTGTAGTAGTTACAAGACATTTGAACCAGCACATGCCTTAATGACGATTGAATATGGATGTTGCGAACCTGCTCCTGAACATCAAGCTGATGAATCGAAGAGATAGTTGTTGTTTATTAATTTTTGTTATGATTTTTAATCAAAAACTCCATGGCTCGTCTCGAGCCTTCTTTATATTTATGCAATGGGTTTAAAGACAAGGAAGTTAGTTAAAAAGTTGTTATAGACTTTTTCAATGGCTATCTACGCCATCTGGAATTTAGGATTTAGTTACAAATTTTTTCTATAAAAATGTAATTTCCTAAAGTTGAAAAAGACACTTGGTAGTAATGTTATGTTGTTAACATGATCTCTGAATGTTGATGAATAAAATAAATCTATCTTATGTCAATTATTGAGTTGTTGAACTATGGATGATAATTGTTTTTAATGGAAGGACTTCAGAACCAGTAGTGTACGTGATTTGAGAACGAAGTGATAACCCATGAGTTGGCCACTCGAGGGAAGATAGCTTAAATAGATAAGTACTTACTGTTATGTTATTTTATTTGTTACATAGATAATTGTTCAGTAGGAAACCATTTAAGTCTGTCAGTTGTCGAGTCTGAAGTTCTAGAGCACTCTTTGTTTTCTGTTATTATGAGTTATTTGTTGCAACCGTTAGAATATTTTATTGTTTAAGAGAATGTTTCATGGTTTGTTTACTTATCTTTCCACTTCCGTAGTTTATCAGTTATTCAGTTTATTTATTCCTATGCTTTCTAGTTTAGTTGTGATGCTTTCTAAATTAGTTATCTTGTGCTTTCTAGTTTAGTATTTCTAGTTTTCCTAGAATAAATTGTTTTCTAGTTAAGAAGTTAAATGGCCTTAGACTAAAATTGATTTCAGTAATTTGAAGAGAAACAGAAAATCTAAAATGAATTATTTGAATTATCTTCTTTTGCAAACTGCCTTGGACACTGCCCGGTCGACTTATTGACATTTTATATTCTAAAGTAATAGGACCTAACGATAACTTATCAATTTTTGGTGTTGTTGTTAGGGACGCAAAATAGCCTTCTTGCTAAAGTGTTACTAGGATCTGGTTTGAATACCTCATTTTAGGCCAAAATTCCACCGTCGACTCCCTTTTCTGCATGGTCAGGAAAAGAGGCCCCCACAGACGATTTATACCAAAGACCCCCCCAAAATACGTACCAATCATACCTAGGGAGGCCCAAGGCTTAGACGACAATAATTTTGAATTATTTGAGCCTATTCCACCAAAGGCTTTCCACTATTTACTTGAAAATCAACTGGCAAAACAACTAGTTATAGAGGAAATTATCTTTGAGGATCAGATTCCTCTGAACATCATGGGAGATCGTAGAGCTAAACCCAACCACAATGGACCTCAGCCTCCTCGAACATTTACCTATCCTATTACTTTGGATGCAGATGATGATACTACGATGAAGAACATCCCCAACTTTCCTTCCAACTTTTTGTGGCCTGTCCTCAGAAGACCCAGACCAATTTCTCTTTGAATTTAAAGTCCTATGTCAAACTTATGACTATAAAAGCGATAACCAGAAGTTGAAGCTCTTTCCTTCTACTTTGAACGATTCAACAATGTGCTGGTTCATGGGACTAGGTTCTGGTAGTATAACATCTTGGGGGGAAATGGAGAATGTCTTCTTGCAAACATATCAAGGTTATTGTGGGGTGAGTGATCGTAAGGAAGAGCTATTTAAACTGAGACAAAATGAGGATCAAAGTTTAGAGGACTATCTCAATAGGTTCCTTTTCCTGTCTAAAAGATGTGTAGAAGAGGCTATTAGCATTGAGATTCTCAAAACTATTTTTCTTAAGGGAATTGATGATGATGCTAGAAGAAGTCTCGATCTGATGGGAAAAGGTGATGTATCTCAACTAACCCTTGAGGGAATATGTGAATTGTGTTGGAATTTCTCCCATACTCAGGGAGGAATCCGTAAAACTAATCTTTTTAAAGGGTCTAACGAGATAGGTAAGCTCCGCGAAGAAATAGAAAATCTAAAAATGGACATTCTCGTTTAGCTGAACACTACATTAGATGGCATACAAGCTAAAACTCGCAACCCAGAGACCTTGTCAATCTATTGTCCCAAGTGTTGAAACAAACACCTGTTGCGTGAATGTCCTTTAGACAAACTCAACGTTTGTCAAATCTGTGAGAAAAATTATCCTACCAATCAGTGTGAGCTTTTGTCCGCTCTTAAGAATACTAAGAAAAAAACTATTTAGGTTGAAGAGGAGATAAATGCGTTAAACCAACATCGAGGAAGTAACTTCTCTTATGGACAGAGTTTCAATCCTGCATGGAGACCACAAAATAACTGGGTTCATAATCAATGGACTCCATCTTGGAATCAGTCACCTCCACAACAACCTAACTAGGGAACTCCTTATTGGGGATCCCCCAAATGGGAAAATCAAACATGGGGAACTCAGCATTGGTCAAACCAACCACAACAACAATGGTACCAACAACATGCTGCCCCCCAATGGAATCAGGGACATAATCAATTTTATACTAGACCTAGGAGGAATCAACAACAAAATTTGTTACCTCCAACTCAAAACCCTCCTCAGAATGAGCAAGTAAATCAACCTTAGCTTCTAGCCCAACCACTTTCCAACACTAATAATAATCGCCAGAATACGCCAGTCTACTCTACCGAACATGAAAATATTACAGGACTTAATGCGATACATTATGGAAATGTGCACTTGCACTCTAGTAGAACTCTTCAACCCCCAACTATTGAAGAAATAGTGGAGGAACCCGAGCCTAAAAATCCAATAAAATACATGTCACCTAATCATGACACTCCCACAAAAGATAAAGAGCCTTTTTCAGTAGCAGGAGCTGTTGATTTATCTTAGGAGGAGGAAGGTCAGTCTTTGAGTCAACATAGGAAGGATTTTGTTCCAAAAGAGAAAATGATGGCACCATATCTAGAACGTCTAAAATCAATGACTCTAGAGAATACTCAGGAAATAACGATGGCTTCTGAAACTGCATTAATTCGGGAAATTAAGCAACTACAAATTGAGGTTCCTCTATTGCAGGCAAAAAGGAAATTCTTGAGTTAAACCAGTTAATCAAACAACTATGTATTAAAATGCCAGGAAGGAAGCCAAAGAAGATAAATACCATTCATATTGATGGCTATTTAGCTAATTTTTTGTCTGGGTAGACTATTGCTCCAAAATATGATGATCTTGGGAGTCCACTTATAACTGTTACAATTAACGAGGTAGCAATACCAAATGCACTAGTGGATCTGGGGGCAGCTATTAACGTGATGACTGTGGATGTAATGGAAAAACTAGGTCTGACTGATTTACATCCTACAACCACTATAATACCTCTTCGTTTCACTCCTTGTTTAGTTTGCTTGATACTTTATTTGGTTGCAGATACTTTGATACTAGACACATTTGGTTATGATGTTTTGATCGCTACTATTGAGCGGCAACTATTATTGTGTGATGTGGTTATTTGATTTTGTTTCACATGCATTCATGGATTAATGATGTTAGTAGGATTATCATGAGATTTTATATGTGAGTATTGATTATGACATTAGTGTCAGTCCTTGATGAGTGTATTGGTGAAGAGGACGGGTTCGCATCACTCGCTTGCGAGCACCCTGCGAATCCGTGATTTCTTCTTCACGGTGTGTATTATATGTTGGATATACTGTATGATGTTTAATTGATTTTTCAAGTTGCAGGTACATGACATCGACTCCACCTGGTTTCACAGGTTTGAGCATGTCGATCCAATGGTTAAGTTGAAAGGGAGATAGTAGCAAGGTAACATGTGTCAGTCTACGCCCTAGCCTTAGTGTGTCGTCAGTCCTAATTATTGAGTCATGTCTTACTTTATTTAATGTTGTTTGATTCTGTATGATGCGTATTTGTCAAATCTATTGTTGGAATTATAGCATTGATTAAAAGTAGTGATTATTGGATATTAAAGTAAAACTTTGCTTTGATGTTATATTTAAAGTTGATAATAAAGTTTAATTAGTTAAATTTTAATTTATTTAATTAATTAAATTTAATCTCAAAAAGGATTGAGTTTAGTTATTAAATAATTAAAATTAATTAATTAAGGTTATTGGATTAAATTAGATTAAAAGCAAATGAATTTGAAAAATATTTGAAATTGCGTTCAAAGTGAGTTTCGAAAAAGGGAAATTAAATTAATATTTAATTTTTAATTTTGCATGCAACAAAATTTAGATTGTTAAAGATATTTTGAATTATGACAATTGCATATTTTATTATTGAAGAGAGTTTGTTTAGTTTAGACATTTTATTTGTTTTAGAAGATTACTAAATTAATTTGAGAAATTTGTGTGAGGTTTTTGGGGGTTTTTCCTTTTTAGTTGTTTTTGTTTTTTGGAAATGGATGTTATGTGAGAGGAAGGAAAAAGTTGCAGGAAAAAGGAAGGAAAGAAAAGAGAGAAAAGAAAAAGAAATTTAGAGAGAGTTTTGGCTGTAGAATGAATTGAGAAATTGGGGAGAATTGTATTGAGAAGTTGGGTAGAATTCATTGAGAAAGTGGGTAGGATTGTTTTTAAAGGAAGAAATTTGGTTGAAGTGGTTTGAGCTCTTGGATCGTTGCTTGCTGGGATTCGTTGCACGATCGAAAGAAATTCAAGAGAGCATTGGAGGAGGCTCTGCATCAAAGATCCTCTTCATTGCCTGTAGCTTCGAAATCCAGGTTTTCTTTTATGCTGTGAATTTGTTCTGGCTTATTTGAAATAAATTTACATTGTTTTTAAAGAATCTAGTGATTGAATTCTTTAGGATCTAAGATCTATTAATTAAAACTAGATTCAAAATTATCAGAAGTTTGGAAGATTGTACAAACTTACTGTAGATTTAGTTTTGCAATATAGAAAATGGTAGAATCATTATTTTGTCTATATCCTAAATTGTGCATCAATTGTAGATTGTTGAGGAAATTGTAACTCTGTAGAAAACAATTAAATCTAGTTCTTGTTTTAAAAGAAAAAAAAATCAAATCCTCTGTAGAAAATTTTGTAAGGAAGAAAAAATTTAGACTTCCAGTAGTTTTCCCAATTTGGCTGTAATTTAAAAGAATGTGTTAAATTAGTCTTTTGTTGTTCTTTTAAACCTTTGGGGACTCTAGAAAATCATTTGAAATTTTGATTTCCTGTACTTGGTTATTTTATTTTGGGTTCTCAATTTTTGCCAGTAATCCTTTTCTGTGTTAAAATATACATATATGAATACATATTATAGGTATTATATCCCTGGATATAAATACAAATAATTTATATATGTATATCTGTGTGTTTATTTAATGTTATAAATTAAAGGCCTGTAATTGTTTTCTAAAGTAAAAATAAAGTCATCCGTATGGCGTACCTGGAAAAAATGAAATTTCAAATTCCGTTCTGAAAATTTTCGTGTCATAGAGAAAATTTTATAAAAAAAAATATAAAACAAAAAAAAAATTTATAAAAAAAAAATTATAAAAAAAAATCGAAGTGGTTGGTGGGGGCGGATATACCCCCACCACCCACCGAACCCTATGGTGAGCGCGACTCACGAAGGGACCGGACTGTACAATGTACAGACCGACGCCCTTATGTAAGGGGTGGCCGGCTGTACAGTGTATAGTCTGACACCTTGCGCGTGCCCCGGACCGGCCGGATGGTGGCAGGGGTACTGGCGGTACGTCCGGCCCCTATCACATTTAATTTCTTTTTTTTTAATATATTTCTTTTCTTTTTTAAAATTTTTATTTTTATTTTTATGTTGTTTTATTTTTATTTTTATTTTTATTTTTTTTATATATTTTGGAAATAAATCATAATTTATAAGAAATATTAACAGATAATATTTTATGTAAATTAAATGTGGATATTTTGGGAAATTGGTTTTAAGTTTGGATTTTTTATATATTCAGATTTTAGTCACTTTACACAGTCTGGTTATTTTTTTTTCTTCTTTTGAAAATAGAAGGTTTAAGTCAATGCTTTTTAGATTTTATTCTTATGTGGTTTTGAATATATATATATATATATATTATATGAACTTAAAAGATAAATTAGGCTGCATAGATTCTTAAAATATATTTAAGTATTTAATATTCTGTCTTAGGCATATTTTTGCATGCAAGTAATTAGGCAGTAATTTAAATTGATATGATTAATGTGCATGGCTAGATTAGTTTGAGAAAAGTATTTATCTTAATGAAGGAAATTAGTTATTTTTAAATGAAAATTTAGGACATTATTTAATTTCTGCGAGAAGCTTTAGATTAGGAAATGGATTTAAGATATCCAAATATAGTGAAATCTTTTGCCAGTGCCTTTTAATGTTAAAATTTCCATTTTGTTGTTTGCTTTGGGAGTGGGTAATTATGTTTCAATTGTTAAGTCTTCCAGAGTTTGTGGGTCATTCCCTTATCAAGATAATGTTCATTTTTCCCTTGGGTAGCGTTATAAGTGTTTTGTTTCCTCCTAGTATTGGAGTGGATTTCCTTATTTGTTGTCTCCTAGAATAGGAGAAATTGTGTTGTTCAATTTTTGTAGCACTAGAGTTACCCTTGGGTCTAGATTTGTGTAGTGTGTTATCCATTAGAAAAGTGGCTTTTGTTAGGGGCCGGAGCCCAAAGAGGTAAACCGGGTAACCTTCGAAAGTGATTTTAACAAGTGAAAATTAAAGCAATGTACTTAGATGATTAGGATGCATTTCACATTAATCAAGATAAATTAACCTCACTCATAGGCACAAGGGCTAGTTTAGACTTGGGGTGAGTGAGAAGGCCTGGAATGGCAAGGTCAACTATCTTGTCCATACGAAAGGTAGTTGATTCCGCATGAGTGTGTATGAGGGTCGGGATTCGATTGAGGCCACCAGGATTATCAGAGCCTATGAAGAATGCCCAAAGGAGATCTCATGACAAACCGTGCGATGACACTCTGTCTAGGATAACATAGTTTTGTGTGTTGTGCGTATGGATTCTTATTATACCCGATCAATTTTATGTCTAGAAGCAATGTGACCATGTTAGTGTTAGACTCTTATTGTACATGTGTTTGGTCGAGTCAGTATGTGTCAGTATGAGTCTGCCTTTGGTTAGAGGTCATAGTTTCTTGTCCATGTTGCATTGTTACTATCTCCTAGCATGAGGGGTGGGCCTTCGGGTACCACTTGGTTGGGAGGAACATGCACCGAAACCATTGGGTCCCCCTTTGATCTTCAGTACTTGGTGGCGAGACATCCAGATGGACAGCTCGCGGATCTTGTCATTATTTCTTGTACTATATATTTCAAAATGTATTGAATTGATTTTACCCCTCTTGTATTTATGAGGTGGATTTATGTAATTGAAACAATTATGTATTTATGACTCATTCTGGGAAGAATTGTAAACAGTTATTCTTTTAATGGAATTATGCTATGGATGTGATCTTGTTATTCATTTAATTTATTTATGTTGTCAATTATTAGATGAACATGTATGTTAATGGGGAATTAAGTAATTCTCGGTTACATAACCCTAGGGGATGTTGTCAATTATTAGATGAACATGTATGTTAATTCATTTTTTTTAAAAAAATTAGTACTTTTTTTTTTTTAGTGAATTGAAAACTTCCTCTAGGGTTGCGTGGCAGGGCGTTACAACCACGGTCTTACAAATGGAAAATCAGTCTATAGCCATCCCAAAGGGCATCATTAAAAACATTATCATCAAAGTTGATGGTTGGGAATACCCAGTCAACTTCCAAGTAATTTAGTCACTCACACCCAAAGATAACTACCCAATAATTCTTGGAAGACCATGGTTTGCCATTGTTTCCACAAAGATTGATTGTAGAGAAGGGGGAATGACCATTTATCATGGTCTAGATAGTAAATGTTTGTTCTTATATCCCCTTGCCAAACCTATTGAGCATAAAAAGGTCTGGGTTGATGAACCAGAAGAATCTAATGGTCCTGACAGTTTGGCCTCTCTAGCCATGGTAGTAATTAAACAACATGGAGAAGAACTAGAGGATGAGTTAGTAAACGATGTAGCACACCTTTCTATAAGTACAAATGAGGAGGAAACGATGGATGCTCCAAGAATTTTTGGACAACTAATTGATATAAGTGGCATGGAACAAAGCTATGCTACAATGGGAATGCATTGCCCCTTAGCTAACATGATCCCCAAAACAAGTCATTTCTTTAAAGATATCACAAAGTTTCACTGAATTATACCTCATAGTTGTCCTCTCAACACCTTGTTGCGACCAGTTTATATTGTCACTTCAGCCCATCCTGGAACAAAATCGATTATACTATTGCTAGGAAAAACTTTAAACATCAATAGTTGGCTGACAGAAACGTAAGAGGATAAATTGTTCAATGTATTGGTAAAAAGGTCTAAAGCTTTTGCTTGGGATTACATTGACATGAGGGGAATACACCCAAGTGTTTGTACCCATCACATTTATACTGATCCTAGTATAAGGCCTATACGCCAGACTCAAAGGAGACTCAGTCCTGCATTAAAGGATCTGGTCAAAATTGAGATTGAAAAACTCTTCCGTGCAGGATTTATTTACCCTATCTCTGATAGTAAGTGGGTGTCACTTATGGTGATTGTGCCAAAGAAAAATGGGAAATGGAGAATCTGTGTAGACTATAGAGAACTCAATAAAGCCACTCATCGAGATTATTTTCCCCTACCATTCGTTGATCAGGTTCTGGACAACTTGGCTAGAAGGAAATATTTCTCCTTTTTAGATGGATTTAGTGGTTACAACCAGATTCAAGTTGCTCCAGAAGACCAAGATAAGGCCACGTTTACCTACCCTTGGGGAAAATTTTCATATAGGGTGCTTCCCTTTGGACTTTTTAATGCTCCAATGACTTTTCAAAGAGTCGTTCTTGCTATATTTGTTGCACTCGTCAATGACTACGTAGAGGTCTATATGGATGAATTTACAGTCTATGGGTCAACATATGAGGAAGCTCTTCAAAACCTAGATAGAGTTCTACAATTTTGTGAGGAGAATAGACTATCCCTTAGCCGCGAAAAATGTTTAATAATGGTAGATCAAGGAATAGTCTTGGGTCATCATATTTCCTTTGAGGGAATAAAGGTTGATCCCAAAAAAATTGAAGTCATCCAAAAGTTAACTATTCCTCAAACACAAATAGATGTTCAAAGTTTTCTTGGAAATGCTGGTTACTACAAAAGTTTCATCAAAAGCTTCAATAAATTAGCGGCTCCTATGTTCTTTCTTTTACAGAAAGAAGTAGAGTTCGTTTGGACACCTAAGTGTTAGCTATCATTCGAAACAATTAAAGAAAAGCTTGTCTCTGCTCCCGTGCTGTGAGGGGCGAATTGGAGTCTTCCCTTCCATATTTATGCAGATGCTTTTGACGATGCTATTAGCATAGTAATCATACAAGAAGATGAGAATGGGGTAAATATACCATATACTTTATTAGTAAGAATCTTACATCTGCAAAGAGAAACTATACAACAACATAAAAACAATTCCTGGTTGTTGTTCATGCCATTAAAAAATTTCACCACTATATTATAGGATATAAGGTTATAGTTTATATAGATCATTCAGCTATAAAATACCTAATGAACAAACCTATAGTTAATGGTCGAATTATGAGGTGGTTGTTACTCCTTCAGGAGTTCAATGCTACAATCCTTGACGAGCCAGGAAAAAATATAACGTAGTAGCAGACTTCCTGTCCTAAATCAAACAAGAAGAGGATGACAGTACGCCTATACAGGATGAGTTTCGAAATGAAAATTTGTTTGCTATTTTTGTAAAGTCACCCTGGTTCGCAGACATAGCTAACTATTTAGCTACCTTTGAGGTACCCCCGAGGTTCACAACAAAGCAAAGGAAGCGACTTATCAAGGAAAGTGCTCCATTTAAATGGATTAACATAATTCTATTTCATTGTGGACCTGATATGGTCTTAAGAAGATGTGTTAGAGTGGACGAAACCTACAACATTCTAAGGGCCTGTCATGATGATCCTTCAAGAGGGCACTACTCTACAAAAAGAACTTCCCATAAAATTTTAGGCGTCGGATACTATTGGCTTTCAATGCATAAGGATATTAAGAACTATGTTCATCGTTGTGATGAATGTCAAAGAGTAGGAAGACCAACTGCTTCTCCAAAGATGCCTTTAATGCCTCAGGTAGTGCTCGAACCATTCGAAAAATGGGGTTTAGATTTTATCGGGCCCATAGATCTTTCCTCTCAAGGGAAAGAATATGTATTGGTTTGCACTGATTACCTAACGAAATGGGCAGAATTTCAAGCCTTACGAGTAGCTAGGGAAGAGCAAGTTGCAAACTTCCTCTATAATAAAATCTTCCTTAAATTTGGAGCCCCCCGAACTATCGTTATCAACCAGGGACCCCAATTCATGTCCAAGGTGCTCTTGGCATTCACCAACCATTTTCAAGTAAGCCATAGGAAGTCATCCCCTTACCACCCTCAAGCAAACGGCCAGGTGGAAGTAATTAATAGAGAGCTTGAGAACATTTTAACAAAAAATAGTTTCTTCAGGAAGAAAGGATTGAGCCAAAAAACTGCCTGAAGTTGTTTGGGTGTACAACACAACATGGAAGTCCACAACTGGATTCATCCCCTATGAGCTCATTTTTGGAAAAAAACCTTTTCTTCCCATTGAGTTTGAACTTCAAACTCTATGAACAACTATGGAACTAGGGCTGGATTTGAAACTAGCCCAAGTTGAACGAGTTCTGCAATTAAGCAAATTGGACAAGATTCGCTTAGACGTTGTCTATCAAACTGAAATAATTCAACATCAACGAAAAGTGTGGCATGACAAAAATATTAAGGAGAGGGAGTTCCATAATGGAGACTAGGCCCTGCTATTCGATTCAAGATATAAAGATCATAGAGGAAAGCTCAGGACTCATTAGTTGGGGCCTTATGAGATTTTTGAAGTCTTTTCGAATGGCACAGTTCAATTGAAACCAATTGATGGTGACACACGAACCCTCTTAGTCAATGGTCATCACTTACGTATCTACCATAATCCAGTCAACGGGAAAGAATTTTCAAAACTGGTAGAAATGCAGGGTGAGGTCTAATGCATTGACTCTGCTAGAGCAGAGTCTATTTGGAAAAAGTCTTTAAAAAAAAAAGAATAATAAAAATATATATATATATATAACGTGTAATAAAAAGACATGTATACCAAGATATTTTCCTTTCAATTAATCCTTCTTCTTTTGGACTTACCTAATTTTTGTTTCATTTTGCAGGACTTCTTATAAAGAGGAAAATAACTTCTAGAGTGTTGGGTGAAAATAGTGTAATCAAATTTTCAACAGATTATGCCATCTAGACTTCAGCCACAGCTATGCAAGATATAAACTCTCCTCTCAAAAAGGGGAGGCGCCCTTCTTACTACTAATAGAAGCTATAGTAAACTTAACGAAATACTTACAAAATGTATACTATACTCATGAAATAAGGGGTGTGTGTTACATTCATACTTCTCTCTTTTTTCAGAGAAGATGTTTACAATGCTTCACGATGGAAAGCTCTAGATCTAATAACTTAAACTTAACAAATAGCAGTAATGTCGATATTTCTATCTTGTCAAAGAACAACGTAGAAATACCAGGTATGATTTATAATAACAAAGGAAAATGGAAAAGGGAAAACTCACGAAGGCACAAAGTCATTTCGTAGCTTTTTCAATGTTGAATCTGTAGAATTATCGTTTGTCGTATTAGAAGCACAAATTCTTCTTAGATACAAAAATTCCTCGAACCGCATGAACGATTACAAACACAAAGTCTTGTAGATCCTTCAACCAAAACTTTCACACATAAACAAATCCAAATAATAAATGTAACACAAAGTTTACATAAACCACTTGAAGCCCTTTAGATCTCATACACTAGTCACTACCGATATAATCAAACCATAAGATAATCGATCCCAACACAAAGCCTGGTATGCAATCCTATTCTTTATTGATTAGATCTAGATTCACAAAATTGAATACAAAGCTTCAATGTTTGTTTCAAACGAGCAGCACTTCATTGCAAAATATCAAAAGGTAACTATTACAATAGAAATCTCTCATATATATAGAAAAGAGAGATGAGTAAATTTAGGGAATTAGGTGAGCAAAAATAGGAAACCCTAATCTAACTAAGTGTAATTTATTTCGATGTAATTACATCTCATATTTTGGTGTAATTACATTTTACAAAAAGACATTTAGGATGTCGCAAATTAATTACAAAATGCATATGGAAATGCATCAAAACAATCAACACCGGGAGATCAGGAATCTTCATGGTCCATTGCTTGGGCGTGGAAGTCTTCATATTTCTTCCTGATCTCCTGCATGAATGTATCATCCAGACCAATGGTATAATCCACAATGGTGTGAATTCTCGTGACTGATCTCTTGGCGGATGAAAGAACCTTCTTGCATCTATCAAGATGCGTTTTAAGGTTATCAAGGGTGAGCCTAATATCACATAGGTCATCTATGGACGCATCTGAAAAGTCTGCACTCTCTATCTGACCCATGATGGCTTCTTTGAAGATCTATGATAGTTCTGCAGCTGGAAGGAAGATACGGTCTTCTTCGAGAAGCTTGTCTGGCAACTCTTTAATCCTTCTTTCAAGAATAATTCGATGTTCTTCCCCATCTTCCCAAACCTGGTGGAGATCATCTGTAAGGGATTTAATTAGCTGAATACGATGCTTCAAAGATTCCCTTACTTCAACATATTTTTCTTTGTCAGGAATAACCCCGGCTTCCACCAGTTTACTGAGGTTTGCCTATTTCATTTGTATAAAAAATGATAGGCATTTTTTCATCTCTTTGTGCTCTTGAGAAAGAATAACTTTTTCTTTATCCAGCTTTGATTTGAGCTGAGCTACTTGGGTAGCTTTCTCATCAGTGGCAATTATGATTTGAGAACCATGTTCTACAACTTTGTTGATGAAGTCATACAACGCTTTCCCTTTGGAGAGAAATCTTTCAGCCTTTTTGATACTTGGGTCCTTAGGACTTACTAGTTGAACTCTAGTTACTGTATAGTCCTCCATATTAATATCCCCTTCCTCCTGAGGTGGAACGCCAATCTCTGCATATTTATGACCTACTTTTTCAACCTGAATCCGTGAGTACACTTTTGCTTTCTTTTTACCCTTGGCCTTTGGTGGAGGAATTTCTTCAAGATCAAGCTCTTCAGGAGAAATCATCTATTTTTTACGTTTTTATACTTGAAATACTAGCCATGGGGGTAGAGAAGATACAAATGATTACTGGTTGACTGTCAATTCTTTTGTTACCGCCACTTCTGATGGAAGGACGGGTATGGAAACAATTGGCGAGGTATCTGTCATCACTGTTCTAGAAACTTGCACATTGACCTAATTCTATAGAGAGTCACTCATGAACCTGTTAAATTTTTCCTTTGAATTGAGGCCATAAGATGGTGAAGACAAGCTGGGAATGGATGATGGTGAACATGAAGGAACATCAACCATTTGAACACTTGTTATTGAAGGAGCATCCAACGGGTTTGATGCTACGGGGGGTAGTGCAATGTCTACTGAAGGTATGGAAAATGTGGAAAGAGGTGGCGGAGGAATGTCAATAACAATAAATGTGAGAGGAACGCTTGAAATTACAGGTGATGATGACTGAGGAAAATCTTCAACTATGTGCTCGGGTGGGGACATAGCTTGTTCTTCATTGGGCCTGAGTTCTTGTTGATCATTTTCCTAATCCTCTTTCTCTTTCTCACTTTCTTGATCACTTTCAGACTCGTGTTCATCTTTTGAATGTTCTTCTTCATTGGAGTGTGTTTCCTCTGAATCTTCTTCTTCAACAAATTGATCACTTGTACTTTCTTCAAAATCTATCTCTTCGGAAATAGGCTACTTTCCTTTTGAGTGAGATGGTTCAGATTTTGTAGTCCCTTCCTCATGAATGGCATGAACATTCTTCTTGCCAATAGTGAATTTGATTTTAGGGCCCTTTCTTGAGGAAGTAGGAATAACCTTAGATTTGTCTTTGATGCAGGGTTCTTTTTGTAGATTAACCTATGTTCCAGATTCTTCTCCTTCTGACTCTATTCTGAAATCTTTCATTTGAAAACCATACTTATGTAACCACTCAGCAATGTTAGCCAAAATTGGAGCTAACATTTCTTTGATAGAAATGCTCTCCTTCTTTGACCATTGAACTGCAGGCAAAGGTCTCTTGAAGATCTGTTGTTCATCATAGGTAGCGTTCAAGATGTCACTAGGATCTGTAAAATCCTCTGGTAGGTCAACAATACCAAGATCTTTGATCTGTTGAACAGCCAACCTGCACCAGTCCATCTTACAAACAACTTCTTCATCTCTACAATCAGCCCAAATGTCTTCAAAGTGATTTCCATGTTTGTGCCCCTTTTTCAGCTTCTTTCTGACATCTCGATAATCAAAATCAAGTCTATATTTGTAGTTCCTAATCGTCATGATCTCCATTTCAGCATAGACTGATTTTTCATTTTGCACACTTTTGATGGTGTATCTACCAATTGTCATTGAAAACTTAAAACCAGGTTTATGAATCCTTCGACGATCTTTGTGAACTGAGATCAGTTGTCTACATAACTCCATCAAAATCCACTTGTCTGAAGGATATCTGGGCAACATGTAAGGGCAACCAGTATAGCATCCTACCCTTATGTAAGTAAAAGTCGAGAATTGAAGATATATGCATCTGACCTTACTTACCACTCTGTAAGCCTCGTCTGATACTCTCTTTCTTTCGAGAGTTGGATCAAAATTGAAAAGAAGAGGTGCAAAGAAAGTGTCATTGACTCTCCTGAAATGATGATAGCTCTCCTTCAATTCCAGCTAGTAAAATTAATCATAGACTGGTGTACAAAGTCGGTTCCCTTTTTTGGATAGGCCTGGGAACTATCTCATCACAGCTACATCGTACACCAAATATGAAGTCATGTAGAACTTTAAGGTGGTCGGTACATTAATCAAATGCTCATGAATTGCATCATTGATTTGTTTTCCCCAATCAATGTGAACCTTTTGCCTTCTTATGATTCGAATGTATTCATACATCCAATCATGAAAATGGGAAGTTTCTGGCAACCCTTTCACCCAACTCAAAAGTATGATCATGTCTCTAATGTCTTCTTTGAAGTCAGCTCGAGGAAGCCCTTTCGGCCATCTGGAAATAGTATGCCGAGGTTCCTTCAACCATTGATTGTTGATCAGATACTTGGCCTAATTGGGATCTGAGTCATAAACCTCCTATGTCGATTGAACTGAGATGTCAACATACTTCTCCATTTGCGAGATTTTGAAGACTATGTCAAAGAACTCTGGATCTAGTTTCAAAACCTCATGTCTGGAAGAATTAATGACACTTCTTCTCTCCTGCATTTAGTGAGATGCAACTTGGAGAACAAACTCTGTGTGATGTGCAGCAGTTGGGAATGAAGAAACCAGATGAAGATTACTGTGCATGATAGCTCTCAAAGAGTCTTCAAGAGGCTTTTGTTTAGTTCTTTTGATGAAGTCAAGGAGATCCTGATGGCCAACTTATGTGTCTCTGATCTCTTCAACCTTTGAAACCACTACCATTGGAGGGTAAACACCTTGGTACTTGTATTTCATCTTGCCTTCAGCTTTTGAAGATGAAGAAGGTTTCTTAGCTATCATCTGAGATCAATCATTGCTCTGCAAATGAGATTCAATAACTCGTTAGTCAAAAAGGCCACATTGGGATGCGCAGAGCGAGGAGGGATCTGAGCAAGCATGGTATAAGTGACGAGGCATGCAAAATGATGCTAGGAATGGTCAAGAAGCGATTCAGAGTGAAACTGGATAGTCTGGGAGTGATTTTGTGCAAGTACAGGAAATGGTGCAATGAGCCCAAAAAAAGTGCACTCTTGCCTTGGGAAATATTTTTTGGTTTTCAGAGAAAAGTGTAAGGGCATTGAAAATCAGCGCCATTGCACCAAAATCATTTTTCCCCTTGCCATTGCACTTTGACTTAGAAACTTTTTTGGAAGTGCATGGCGATGGAAGAAGCACAAAAAAGAGGAGAAGTGCAATGATTTTTTTGCCTGGACATTTACCACGAACCCTTGATAAGCTGAAAAACGTGGATGGTGAGAAGCAAGCGAAAAATGCGTTTGAGAGATGGTGTAAAAACGTGAATGGAAAAGCACCAAAATATGAATAGAAAAGGTGAAAGTAAGAAGAGAATCCTGCACTTTTGAGAACAAACACGTGTTTTGAGAGCAGAAGAAAATGTGAATGGTGGAGAGGAAAAACATGATTTTGGCGAAAAACACGAATGGCAAAACAAATTTTTGTTGGGAATGAAAAACAAAGAAAAACGTATGCATGTGAACAAAGGAAAGAAAACATGATCAAACAAAGAGTTCATGAAAGCATAAACAAACCATACCTGGAAAATGCTGGAAGAAAAGTCGAAACCAAAAAGGAGTCGTTTCTCAAAAACGTGTTTTGCAGCCAAGAGTATGGTCGACCAGCAAGTAGAGAGAAGAACAAACCTAAAAAATGAATAAGGAGTAATCCAAAATTTTAGTGATGAGGAGTGAAGTGGCGAACTCAAGTCGTGCATTTAATCAAGGCGCAAAAGGTGGGGAGAAAAAATAGATGGAAATGCAAAAGTTAGGCAAAAAACGCATCAAAGTCAAAATAAAAATTAAGTTAAAATCCAAGAAATGGGGTCTCTTGGTGATTGCCCTTGCACTTCAACACTTAGTCAATTTTGTGAAAGGCAGTTAGAGCACTCTTTTTGAGCTCAACTGCACTTTTCACTAGCTTTCTAAGTTTTGACAGTGAAGGCTCACGAAGGTGCCCGTTTCGAAGGTATTCGCAAGGCGAACATGGGGAGATTCTTAGATTGACTACCTGAGACTTTGGAATGCATTTTGAGGTGGATTGAAAATCACCTTGTTTTGCGTGTTTGAATATCACAAACCTAGGAAACAGACAAGTTTCGTAGGGGGGTTATTCGTGGAACGAGCGTTGCTAGTTTCTGCGATAACAGTTAGCTCCTGTTGGGGATCTTTCTTAGTCACTCTCTCAAATGAGTGAAGGGAGAAGAACTCCAGAATTCTAGTGCCTTTATCCATCCATTGAGCTTGGATTCAGGCGACGACGATAAAAAATAAAAAGACACAAAGGACTAAAAATAAAAATAAAAATATTTACATCTGGAACACTCATCACTTTACTGTGTAAAATGTTTGAGGTGTTGTCTGTTGTGAGGAAGAGTGAATGGTGTTCCATCTCTATATGCTAACAAGAAACTGTTCTTACCATATAGCTGGTGAACTTGGAAAGGTCTTGTCCATAGTGAGTCAAATGTACCGTGCATACCTTTTGGCTCTCTTCATTTGTCCCATAGGAGAATGAGATCACCAATTTGAAAGTCCCGAGACTTAGACTTTTTGTCAAAAAGCTTCTTTACTTGTTGTTGGTGTTTTGCAATGCGATCAACAACCTGAAAACGCTTCTCTTCCAATTCAGAGAGATACATTATGCGTTTGTCAACGAAATTATCAAAGGTCTCATCTTCAATAGCCTTTGCCAGCTTGAGGGCTGGAAATTCCAAGGTTATGGGAATTTCGACGTTCAACCCATACAAGAGTTGAAAGGGGGACATACCGATTGCTCGCTTGGGAGTGATCCTATCTACCCACAAGGCATCATACAAATCCTTGTGCCAAAGACGTTGATTCTCCTCTACCAGCTTCTAAATGATGGTCACTAGATTCTTGTTGCTTGATTCAGCTTGACCATTACCCTGTGGGTAATAATCAGAAGAATACGACAAGGTTATGCCATGTTCGAAATAGAACTCAATGATCTCATTTGATGAAAAGGCAGAAGCGTTGTTGGAAACGATTTTGTTTGACATGCCAAACCTAGAAATAATATTCTCTTTCAAGAATTCGCACACTACTTCAGAAGTTGTGCGCTTTGTAGGAATCGCCTCTACCCACTTGGTGAAATAGTCGGTAGTGGTTAGGACATAAACATGTCCAACACTTGAAGATGGGTTTACTACGCCTATGAAGTCGATTCCCCACTGTTGGAAAGGTTCTTCAATTACCACGGGCTTTAATGGCAAAGCCGCCAGCTTAGGCCTGTCAACAAATTGTTGACATAGCTCGCACTTGCATACCCAAGAGTACGCGTCTTGGAAGAGCGTAGGCCAGTAGTAATTTTCTCTCAAAAAAATTTGAGCAGTGACAAGTGATGAAAAATGCCCTCCACTTGCCAAGTCATGGTATGACTTCAACATCTTTTCTTGTTGTTCCTTATCTACACAATGCATAAAGGTACCATCGACTGCACGCTTATACAAGCCATTGTCCCATAAGACGAAATTGGTTGATTTCAACTTGACAGACCTTTTTTATTTTGACGTCAAATTATTGGAGCATTCACCGTAGGTGAGGAACTGAGCGATGTTGGAGTACCACTCATCGGTGGTGTTGACGAACAACACTAGGGGTAGTTCGCTTGAATTTTCTTCATTGTCTGAAGCTTCTTCATCTTTTGAAACTTCTTTGTCAGGGTTATTCTCTGCAATGAGTTGACACAACCCATGTCCCCGTATCAGTTTGGTGGGTTTAATCTCTAGATCATACTCCTGAATCTTGGCAACACAGTTGCCTCTTTTTGTCTCAAATTCTTGTTGTGTTAAAATGGATTTAATAGTTGTATCCGGAACCAAGACCTTGGCGTGACTATTCAAGATGTAAAACCGGAAATACTTAACTTTGACCATGAAAAATTCATATTTTTCCATATGAGAATACTTCAACTCATAGTTCTTCAGGGGGCAGCTCATGAATGCAATGGGCAATTCAAAACCTTCATGGTTTTCCTATACCAAAATGGCTGAAAGTGTATGCTCGGAAGCATAAATGTACATTATGAAATCTTTGGTGAAATCAGGACAAACCAATACAAGAGCATGAGTGATTGCCTCCTTGACGTTGTCAAATGTAGCTTTCCCTTCCACAATCCAGTGGAAGGTGGTATTACCTTTCATCATATTTACAATATGATGAGTTTTTTCCGCAAAGTCCGGTAGGAACCTTAATAGGAAATTTACCTTGCCGAAGAATGAGTGAACAGTCTTCTTGCTTGATGGCAGGGAGAGGGATCTAATGTTATTAACTCTTTCCGGGTCGATCTTAATTCCTTTGGTAGACACTACGTGGCCAAGGATTTTACCCTCTGTAACCCCAAAAATTGACTTTTTAGGATTTAGGGAAATGCCATGCTGACAACATCTCTCCAAGATTTGTCTCAGGTGATAGCAGTGCTCATGACATTTCTTGGAAAATACTATGAGGTCATCAAGATACACCACGATGAACTTTCCCATTACGTCACAAAAAGCTAGGTCCATAGCATGTTGGAAAGTAGCACCGGCGTTTATCAAGCCAAAAGGCATCCGACAGTATGCAAAGGTACCCCATGGTGTCGTGAAAGTGGTCTTGTGTTGATCATCTGAGGTGACCTCAATTTGATTGTAACTGGAGAAACCATCCAGCATGGAGAGCATCTCGGATCCGGTCACATTTTGCAAGACTTGATCCATGACAGGGAGAGGGTAATTGTCTTTAAGTGACAACTGGTTGAGATTTCTAAAATCAACACAGATGTGGATCTCACCATTCTTCTTGCGCACAGGGATGATATTTGCTATCCATGTCGAATGGTGGATTGGGAAGATTATCCGTGCGTTCAACATCTTTTGGACTTTTGCAAGGATGGTTCCAAAGATCTTTGGATTATACTGCCTTTGCTTTTTCTTGAAAGGCAAAGCTCCAACCTTTAGTGGAATATCATGTTGCACTTCCTTTGGTCGAAAAGATTTGAGATCTTCATATGAATATGCTAGAACATCCATATATTCCTGTAACAGTCTGGTGAACTATTTTCTTTCTTCAACGGTGCAACATTTATCGATGTTTACCATCTTGGGATCAGCTTCAGGTCCCAGATTGTATTGCTCAACTTCATTAGATGAGTCAGAGTCGGCGAGTTGTTGTTTGAGGTAATGATCATTTTTGTCAAAGAGCCTTTCTAAAGATACCAACCCTTTAGGGATTTTGTTCCCCTTAAGTTGTAGGAATTCTTTGCCAGAAACTGGATCTATACCAGACACAGATTCTCGTGGAGGAGAATCACTTCCTTCGAAGTACAATTCATTGAAATTCTCTGCCTTTTCTAAGAAGGCGACTATCTGATGATCGTCATTGAAAATCTGCCAGTTCTTTGAATTATCAGGAACGCTTCGATGGAAAACCAACTTGATAGTGTAGGTGGAACCTTGAAAATTCTTGTGTGGGATAAGCAGTGTGGCTGATATTGCTAAAGAATCTGCCCTGCCATTGTATTCCCTTGGTACCACAGAAATATCAAAAGCATCAAAATCTTCAATGCAATCCCAAACGAGATTGCGGTAATGCCTAAGCCTGTCATTTTTCATTTGTTACAGGTTTCTTACCTGATATACTATCAACTCAGCATCGCCTTGTGCATGAAGGTTTTTAATACCTTTCTTACGCGCCACTTGCATTCCCAACAACAAAGCTTCATATTCCACAGTGTTGTTGGTATTATCAAACTGTAGCTTGAAATAAAAAGGGAAGAGCTTTCTATTAGGAGAAATGAAAACCATCCCAGCTCCGGAACTGGTTGAAGAACAACTACTGTCGAATTCCAGCAACCAAATGTTGTTTGGATCATCGAGGCTAACGGTGTCAAAATTGGGAAACTCGTCATCTGGTAGAGTTTCAAGATCTGATGTTGACGAACCGTCTGGTGATGATTCATTTGTCAAAGAAAGAGATTCAACACTTTCCAACTCATGTGTTGTTGAAGATTCACCAACCTCTTGCATTTGAAAATAATAAGTTCCCATTCAGGAAGATTCAAATAGGATCTGGGCTCTTGGGTCATCTGATGGGGTTATGGAAAATTTTGCTTCTTTCTCAAGAATAAGCTTTTGCATTACACCCTTTACTGGTATTCTAGATTCAGACATATCCATACTTGATTCTCCCCCAAAATATTTGTAGAAATTTCATCGAAGGAGAATTCCGTATGACGTTGGTACATCAGCCACTAGGACTATCATTTTGATTTTTTTATCAAGATATGCGGCAAATGCATATTGCACGTCTTTGATCTAACCGATCAAGGTTACTTCTTTATTTTCCATAGAGAAGCAACGGCTAAAGGTCTTGGTCATTTCTAGACCCAAGGTAGTGGCTACTTTGGCGAGCATCACGTTATCAGATGCACTAGAGTCTATGACACAATTACTTAATTTGAAACCATTTACTAGCAAGGAGATAAAAAATGGATCAATGCATCCAGAAGCAGTTGGGGGATTAGATACCAAATTATTCTGAGGCATCTTAGGTTTTGGAGCAACTGGGACCTCAGGGGGTGAATTCTGAGTTGGAGTAATTCCTTGATCCTTAACGAATTGGACAAGCCTTTGAGGTATTCTGCCTTGGACATTTGAACCTTGGTCTTTTTTGCATGGTCGATAATGTCAAAGGCTTGGAAAGAATTTTGTAAACTACATGTAGTGACTTCACTAATCGGTTTAATGAAAGGCATATTGGTCTTTGGAACCAGATGATTAGCTTTGGGGACAACGGGAGTAGGAGTTGAGGAACGTGGTGCACTAACCTGAGGGTTTACTGCTTTTTTAGGTTGCCAAGGGAGGGGAGATCCTCTTTTCGCAATCGTGACGGGTTGCTTTTCCTTTCTAGGTGGAGTGACAGCTTGAGCTTTCTCAAGTTGGCTTTGTTGATGCCACATAAAGAAAGCGTAAGTGTCTACCACCAAGTCTTCTTGCTCTTCTTCATTCGTTATCTGTAAATAGCTGATCTTGGAGTCGCTAGTCGATCCTGTCTCTTCCTCTTGGAAAAGATCAACATTTTGTTCTTCAGGATAATTTGACTAAGCACAATCCTCTTGTTCAACTTTGTAATATCCTGCAGCAGCATTGGTAGGTGGAGCTTCAAGAGCGAGCCTACCTTGTGGTGCCGGAAGACGGTTCTAAGTTTTTTTTCTGACGTAGTTAGGGAAAGTCCTTCTTGGGACGTCCTTTTAATTGGTATTATTGTTGGAAACTTTCTTCTTCAAAGCAAGGAGCTCATTTTCCATCCGTTGCACCATAGGATATGTAAAATTGGAATTGGTGCTAGGGGTGATGGCATTGGTTGTTGAAGATCCTGACGCTTGCATCCTTTTGTTGGTGTTGGAGTTACCATTAGTTCTGATCTCTCCGGCTAAGATCATGTCATCTTCAAGGCTTGTAGCTAATTGTTGTGTCGCTTCAACATTTGCAAGAGTTTCCCTAAATAAGAAGAAACTTACCTTGGTCAACTAAGTATTGATGAAAAAGCACTTCAAGTTGTGATTCGTTGGTTTAGCATCTTGCTGGATCTATGTCACCAACTTTTTGAATTTTGCCACAAATTCTCTCATAGGTTCATGAGCCTCTTTCTGCATGGTTTTCAGTTGTGCTAACAAAGCATGCGCATCTTCGACGGGCTTGAATCTCTCCTCGAACTTGGTTCAGAGAGTAGCCCAGCTAGTGATCAAAGCATTGGGAAGAGTGTAGAACCATTCTGTAGCAACCCCTTGGAGGGATTCGATGAAGAGCCTCATAGAAAAATCTTCGTGTTCAATGGCCAAAATGCCACAAATAATGTAGAAGGCAAAGATGTGTTCATCAGGGTGTTGCTTGCCATCACCAGTGAATTTCGGGAGATGTTTCCTTGAAACACGCGGGAGATTGTGCAGCGGTGTAGCCAAATGAAGGGGACCAAAGGCATTTCCCCATGGTCTGACAGGTGGTGCAGCCATTACTGGTTGCACAATAGATGCTTGAGTTGGGCATCTGTTGTAGACAGACCAAATAGGTGCGAAAGCAGATCTTTCTTTCCGTGGAGGAAAACTCGTAGCACGTTGTAGCGGTGATCTCGTTCGCGAAGGAGTAAAAGGAAAATTACATTGCAGTAACTCCTCAAACAACGGATCTGTAACTCCTTGAGCCCTCAAACTTCGTGTATAGCTTCGGTCCACCAGAATGTACATCTGAAAAAGATGAAGATTTATAGAGAAAAATTTACAAGATACAATAAGAAACTGGAAAGCATATTCACTTCAATCAAAAGCGTGAGGCTTGAATTGCTTGATTCATTCCCAAGCGGAGTCACCAAAAAACTGTTGGGTGAAAATAGTGTAATCAACTTTTCAACAGATTACACCATCTAGACTTCAGCCACAGCTATGCAAGATATAATCTCTCCTCTCAAAAAAGGGAGGCACCCTTCTTATTGCTAATAGAAGTTATAAACTTAACAAAATACTTACAAAATATACACTATACTCATGAAATGGGGGGGAGTGTGTTACATTCATACTTCTCTCTTTTTCAGAGAAAATGTTTACAATGCTTCACGATGGAAAGCTCTAGATCTGATAACTTAAACTTAACAAACAATAGTAATGCCGATATTTCTATCTTGTCAAAGCACAGCGTAGAAATACCAGGTATGATTTATAATAGCAAAAGAAAAAGGAAAAGGGAAAGCTCACGAAGGCACAAAGTCGTTCCGTAGCTTTTTCAATGTTGAATCTGTAGAATTATCATTTGTCGTATTAGAAGCACAAAGTCTTCTTAGATACAACAATTCCTCGAACTGCATGAATGATTACAAACACAAAGTCTTGTAGATCCTTCAACCAAAACGTTCACACATAAACAAATCCAAATAATAAATGTAACACAAAGTTTACATAAACCACTTGAAGCCCTTTAGATCTCATACACTAGTCACCACCGATATAATCAAACCATAAGATAATCGATCCCAACACAAAGTCTGGTATGCAATCCTCTTCTTTATTGATTAGATCTAGATTCGCAGAATTGAATACAAAGCTTCACTGTTTGCTTCAAAGGAGCAGCACTTCGTTGCAAAATATCAAAAGTTAACTATTACAATAGAAATCTCTCATATATATAGAAAAGAGAGATGAGTAAATTTAGGGAATTAGGTGAGCAAAAATAGGAAACCCTAATCTAACTAAATGTAATTTATTTCGATGTAATTACATCTCATATTTTGGTGTAATTACATTTTACAAAAAGACATTTAGGATGTCGCAAATTATTTACAAAATGCATATGGAAATGTATCAAAACATTCAACACCGGGAGATCAGGAATCTTCATGGTTCGTTGCTTGGGCGCGGAAGTCTTCATATTTCTTCCTAGTCTCCTGCATGAATGTATCATCCAAACCAACGGTATAATCCACAATGGTGTGAATTCTCATGACTGATCTCTTGGTGGATGAAAGAACCTTCTTTCATCTATCAAGATGTGTTTTAAGGTTATCAAGGGTGAGCCTGATATCACATAGGTCATCTATGGAGGAATCTAAAAATTCCACACTCTCTATTTGACCCATGATGACTTCTTTGAAGATCTATGATAGTTCTGCAACTGGAAGGAAGATACGGTCTTCTTCGAGAAGCTTGTCTGGCAACTCTTTAATCCTTCTTTCAAGAATAATCCGATGTTCTTCCCCATCTTCCTGAACCTGGTGGAGATCATCTGTAAGGGATTTAATTATTTGAATATGATGCTTCAAAGATTCCCTTACTTCAACATATATTTCTTTGTCGGGAATAACCCTGGCTTCCACCAGTTTACTGAGCTTTGCCTGTTTCATTTGTATCAAAAATGACAGGCATTTTTCCATCTCTTTGTGCTCTTGAGAAAGAACAATTTTTTCTTTATCCAACTCTGATTTGAGCTGAGCTACCTAGGTAGCTTTCTCATCAGTGGCAATTATGATTTGAGAACTGTGTTCTACAACTTTTTTGATGAAGTCATACAACGCTTTCTCTTTGGAGAGAAATCTTTCAGCCTTTCTGATAGCTGGGTCCTCAGGACTTACTATTGCCAATTGTTGTGCATTACTTGTAGATCCTGCAAGCTTTTTAACAATAATGGCATAATGATCTGCCCTTTTTTTGTATAGATCATGAGCTTGCTCCATTTTGTCCAGTTTATCTACCAATATATTCAAAGTTACCTGTGCATCTGCCTTGGCACTTTCACTAGTAACTTTGTCAAGCTGGACTCTGGTTACTATATAGCCCTCCATATTAACATCCCCTTCCCCATGAGGTGGAATGCCAATCTCTGCATATTTCTGACTTGCTTTTTCAACCTGAATCTGTGAGTACACTTTTGCTTTCTTTTTACCCTTGGCCTTTGGTGGAGGTATTTCTTCAAGATCAAGCTCTTTAGGAGAAATCATCTGTTTTTTATGCTTTGGTACTTGAGATACTAGCCATAGGGGTAGAGAAGATACAAATGATTCCTGGTTGACTGTCAATTCTTTTGCTACCGCCACTTCTGATGGAAGGATGGGTATGGAAACAATCGACGAGGTATCTATCATCACTATTTTAGAAACCTGCACATTGACCTGATTCTGCAGAGAGTCACTCATGAACTTGTTAAATTTTTCCTTTGAATTGAGGTCATAACATGGTGAAGACAAGCTGGGAATGGATGATGGTGCACCTGAAGGAACATCAACCATTTGAACACTTGTTATTGAAGGAGCATCCAACGGGATTGATGCTATAGGGGGTAGTACAATGTCTACTGTGGGTATGGCAGATGTGGAAAGAGGTGGCAGAGGAATGTCAATAACAAGAAATGTGGGAGGAACGGTTGAAATTATAGGTGATGATGACTGAGGAAAATCTTCAACTATGTCCTTGGGTGGGGACATAGCTTGTTCTTCATCGGGCCTAAGTTCTTGTTGATCATTTTCCTGATCCTCTTTCTCTTTCTCACTTTCTTGATCACTTTCAGACTCGTGTTCATCTTCTGAATGTTCTTCTTCATTGGAGTCTGTTTCCTCTGAATCTTCTTCTTTAGCGGATCGATCACTTGTATTTTCTTCATAATCTATCTCTTCGGAAATAGGATTCTTTCCTTTTGATTGAAATGGTTCAGATTTTTTAGTCCCTTCCTCATGAATGGCTTGAACATTCTTCTTGCCAATAGTGAATTTGATTTTAGGGCCCTTTCTTGAGGAAGTAGGAATAACCACAGATTTGTCTTCGATGTGGGGTTATTGTTTTAGATTAACCTATGTTCTAGATTCTTCTCCTTCTAACTCTGTTATGAAATCTTTCATCTAAAAACCATACTTATGTAACAACTTAGCAGTGTTAGCCAAAATTGGAGCTAACCTTTCTCTAATAGAAATGCTCTCCTTCTCTGACCATTGAACTACAGGCAAAGGTCTCTTGAAGATCTGTTGTTTGTCATAAGCAGCGTTCAGGTTGTCACCAGGATCTGTAAAATCCTCTGGTAGCTCAGCAACACCAAGATCTTTGATCTATTGAACAGTCAACCTGCACCAGTCCATCTTACGAACAAATTCTTCGTCTCTGCAATCAGACCAAATGTCTTCAAAGTGATTTCCATGTTTGTGCCCCTTTTTCAGCTTATTTCTGACATCTCGGTAATCAAAATCAAGTCTATATTTGTAGTTCCTGATCATCATGATCTCCATTTCAGCATAGACTAATTTTGCCTTTTGCACACTTTTGATGGTGTATCTACTGATTGTCATTGGAAAATTAAACCAAGTTTATGAATCCTTCAACGCTCTTTGTGAACTGAGATCAGATGTCTGCATAACTCCATCAAAATCCACTTGTCTGAAGGATATCTGGGCAACATGTAAGGGTAGCCAGTATAGCATCCTACCCTTATGTAAGTAAAATTTGAGAATTGAAGATATATGCATCTGACCTTACTTACCACTCTGTAAGCCTCATCTGATACTCTCTTTCTTTCGAGAGTTGGATCAAAATTGAAAAGCAGAGGTGCAAAGAAAGCATCATTGACTCTCCTAAAATGACGATAGCTCTCCTTCAATTCCAGCTGGTGAAAGTAATCATAGACTAGTGTAGAAATTCGGTTCCCTTTTGTGGATAGGCCTGGGAACTGTCTCATCACAACTACAATGTACACCAATTATGAATTCATGTAGAACTTCAAGGTGGTCGGTACATTAATTAGTTGCTCATGAATTGCATCATTGATTTGTTTGCCCCAATCAATGTGAACCTTTTGCCTTCTTGTGATTTGAATGTATTCATACATCCAATCATGAAAATGGGAAGTTTCTGGCAACCCTTTTACCCTACTCAAAAGTATGATCATGTCTTTGATGTCTTCTTTGAAGTTAGCTCGAGGAAGCCCTTTTGGCCATCTGGAAATAGTATGCTGAGGTTCCTTCAACCATTGACTATTGATCAGATACTTGGGCTTATTGGGATCTGAGTCGTAAACCTCCTGTGGCCATTGAACTAAGATGTCAACATACTTCTCCATTTGCGGGATTTTGAAGACTATGTCAAAGAAGTCTGGATCTAGTCTCAAAACCTCATGTTCGAAAGAATTAATGACACTTCTGCTCTCCCGAATATAGTGAGATGCAACCTGGAGAACAAACTCTATGTGATGTGCAACAGTTGGGAATGAAGAAACCAAATGAAGATTACTGTGCACGATAGCTCTCAAAGAGTCTTCGAGAGGCTTTTGTTCAGTTCTTTTGACGAAGTCAAGGAGATCCTGATGGCCAAATTTTGTGTCTCTGATCTCTTCAACCTTTGAAACCACTACCGTTGCTGGGTAAACACCTTGGTACTTGTATTTCATCTTTCCTTTAGCTTTTGAAGACGAAGGAGGTTTCTTAGCTGTCATCTAAGATCAATCACTGCTCTGCAAATAAGAGTCAACAACTCGTTAGTCAAAAAGGCCACATTGGGATGCGCAAAGTGAGGAGGGATATGAGAAAGCATGGTATAAATGATGAGGCATGCAAAATGATGCTAGGAATGGTCAAGAAGCAATTCAGAGCGAAACTGGACAGTCTAGGAGTGATTTTGGGCAAGTGTAGGAAATGGTGCAATGAGCCCAAAAAAGTGCGCTCTTGCCTTGGGAAATATTTTTTGGTTTTCAAAGAAAAGTGTAAGGGTGTTGAAAATCAGTGCCCTTGCACTTGGGCGAAAAATGCTTTTGGTGCAATGGCGCTGATTTTCAGCGCCATTGCACTTTGACTTAGAAACTTTTTTGGAAGTGCATGGCGATGGAAAAGCACAAAAAAGAGGAGAAGTGCAATGATTTTGTTGCCTGGACATTTACCACAAACCCTTGATAAGCTGAAAAACGTGGATGGTGAGAAGCAAGCGAAAAATGCGTTTGAGAGATGGTGTAAAAACACGAATGGCAAAACACCAAAATATGAATAGAAAAGGTGAAAGTAAGAAGAGAAGCCTGCGCTTTTGAGAGTAGAAGAAAACGTGAATGGTGGAGAGGAAAAACGCGATTTTGACAAAAAACGCGAATGGAAAAACACATTTTTGTTGGGAATGAAAAACAGAGAAAAATGCATGCATGTGAAAAAAGGAAAGAAAACGTGATCAAACAAAGAGTTCATGAAAGCATAAACAAAACATACCTGGAAAATGTTGGTAGAAAAGTTGAAACCAAAAAGGAGCCTTTTTCTCAAAAACATGTTTTGGAGCCAAGTGTATGGTCAACCAACAAGTAGAGAGAAGAACAAACCTAAAAAATGAATAAGGAGTAATCCAAAATCGATTTTAGTGATGAGGAGTGAAGTGGCGAACTCAAGTCATGCATTTAATCAAGGCGAAAAAGGTGGGGAGAAAAAATAGATGGAAATGCAAAAGTTAGGCAAAAAACGCACCAAAGCTAAAATAAAATAAAGGCACACTTTTTCAGCGCCTCTGCACCAAGTCAAAATCACTTAAGTGCAAGGGCACTGAAAAAGTGCACCCTTGCACTTCAACACTTAGTCAATTTTGTGAAAGGCAGTTAGAGCACTCTTTTTGAGCTCAACTACACTTTTCACTAGCCTTCTAAGTTTTGACAGTGAAGGCTCATGAAGGTGCCCGTTTCGAAGGTCTTCACGAGGCAAACATGGGGAGATGCTCAGATTGACTACCTGAGACTTTGGAATGCATTTTGAGGTGGATTGAAAATTGCCTCATTTTGCATGTTTGAACATCATGAACCTAGGAAACAGACAAGTTTTGTAGGGGGGTTATTCGTGGAACGAGCGTTGCTAGTTTCACAATAACACAGAGCACCTTCCCAAGATACTCCAAAACTTATGGTCTTGATGCCAAAAGCTCCGGAACCTGATGGTATTTATACTTGATGCTCTGAAACTTGTACAAACAGATCGTCACATTAAAAAGACGTTCCTGCACTGAGATTCAAAGCTCCCGAAGTTCAAAATGCATGGTCTTGCCACTTCACCTTCATTTTGTTGCTGCTTCAGCTGCATCTTTCAGCGATACTCTGGAACCTTCATTCCATTGTTGCTTTGGCTGCATCTTTCGTCGATGCTTCAAAACCTTCATTTCGTTGTTGCTTTGGCTGCATCTTTCAGTGATGCTCCAGAAACTTCATTCCGTTGTTGCTCCGGCTGTATATTTCAGCGATGCTCCAAAACCTTCATTTCATTGCTGCTCCGATTGCATCTTTTGGCGATGCTCCAGAACTTATCTGCCTTCTTCGTCATGAATGCATGCCTCTCGTGTGCTCCAGAACTTTTGAACTAGTTTCGAGCACGATTTCATTTGTGTGCTCCGAAACTTATTCATTTACATTCCGCCACCTTTTTCATAAATTCAAAATTTCATGATACTTTATTCATCATATCTTTGTACACATGCCTACTTCTTTATTTTTTATCATAAATAAGCCACCAGTACCGCAGTCCTCATTGATGGCTTCGTCATTCATAAACTTCCACATCCATGCCATAATAAATTCGCCGTCACCTCAGCCAATACCATCACATCATCCTGTCAAATCTGTAAAGGTACGAGATCTTCAAACGATCATAGAATGCAAGTAAGTACTAATTTTTGCTTTAAGTAGGTAGTTATTTTCGAATAAAGAATAATTAATTGGCACGAACTTCCCTCATAATTTAGCAATTTGTGCCACTCGACGATCAACTACTTGTATGTCAAGCAAAACACATGCCTCCATGCAGATTAAAAATCATTGCACAGTAAGCTTCAAGAAAGACAAATAAATAATTTCAGTGGCTATATTCTCAAAAGTAGTTGTGTGCAAGTTTCGTGCCTTGGTTGAAATCTTTAGCAGAGTGAAAAATAAGAAAATGGGGGGTGGTAAAAAGAAATCAAAGCCAGATTCCGCAAAAAAATTGTTGGGGTTAAGCAATATCTCTTGTCTGTTTGAAGAAGTAGGGTGGTTGGAATTTATCAAAATTTTTGAAGCTTATAATGAAAAGTTGGTGAGAACATTTGCATAAAACTACTCAAATGGTCAAGTGGTACTCCATGGGAAGTGTTTTAAGGTAAGTCCAAAAATCATCTCTCGATTATCAGGATTAGAAAATTCAGGCATAAAATTAAAAGAGACCTCTCAGATAACATATCAAAAGTTGTCTGAATTATTTGTTAGAGAGGGAGACCCTCACCCCATGGTAGTAATTAGTACCAGAGGACAAAATAAAGGATTCTAGAGAACCTTGGGGAACTGTTGTAGCCTGGATCATAAAATATTTCACTTGTGAAGGCCAACTAACTGTTGTAGTAGGGCCTGCTTTCCAAATGCTAATCCATTTGCACCATGGAAAGGAGAACCTTGCTCTTAGGGTTAATTTGCCAGAATTTTTATATGATTATCTAAATTCCTCTATAGAGAGATATAAAACGAGGTCAGGGCCACTGAAACACCATGGATTAATACAGTTAATTTGCAAATACCATTTTCGCAAGAAATCCGAGGGTAAGTTGGAGAAGTTTTGGGGAAAATTGAAAATCCTTCAGTCAAAAGAAAAACAGAACTGGGGGAAACATCTCACCAAGTTGCTTCACCATCTTGAGCAATTTCCCCTGAGGGCTCTCAAGCTCTGGAAGCTCCGATTCCCACCACCCCTGGTAAGGAAGTGCTAAAATCTTTGAATGATGAAATTCAAAACCCCTAATTTTCCAGAGCATGTTGAGCTCATCTATTCTAATATGAGCAATCCAAGGAGAAAAAGAAAGGGGAAAAGAAAGACACCTGTTACCTTCCAAGGTATTCCTCCTTTAAAGAGAAGTAAACGTCTAGCCTCTGAATTCACCGAAACCCCAATGCAAAGTATGGAAGGTGGTTCAAACAAAAAGAAGCCCAAACGACCATCAAAACCCATTGAAATTTCTAAGCCTATCAATGAAGAGGAAATGCCTCTAGAAAGAGAAAATTTGGTCGAGGAAATTCTTTTCCACTCTGAATATGTGGAGGAAATCATCGCCGAAGAAATTCAAAATATAGAACAGGATGGGGGAGACAATATTTCAAGTCATTTATCTCCCATTATTGATAGAATTGTAGAGACAGTTGACACAAGTGATACTAATGCAGAGATAGAGAATTTAGAGTAGAAATTGATGATTTAAGGAAACAATTTTACAAAAGTAATGAACAGATTGAGTTGCAAAAGGAAGAGTTAACAGTGCAATTTGTTGTAATAAATAAAAGAGATCAGGAAATACAAGGTTTGAAACTACAACTACATGAAAAGGATACATTGATTTATAAGTTAAAAGAACAAACTCAAGAATTAAGTCAAGGACATAGAACTTATAATACTGACATTGCTAAAAAGAATAAAGAAATTGAAATGATAAAGAAATTTTTTATGCTTATGTTCTCAGCTTTTGAAGAAGACAGGAAGACACAAATAGAAGAATTGAATGCTTCCCTCAGCAAAATTGTAGAGCTAGAACCAGACTTACAGGAAAGCACTGTGAAACCAAGGATGGAATAAAAAGAAATTCAAACTGAGCCAGTTATAACTTAATGGTTCCAGGTTCGCATTCCCCCACTACTCATGAAATGGATGGAAAAATGCTATTTCTTAAGAAATGTTCAAACTGAGAACTACAGGTTGAAAAAAGAACTGGCACTCCTGAAAGAATTATTCCACAAGGCATATAAAGGAAAACAAGATGCACGTCAACTAGTTGAGTGTCTATTATCCTGTAGAAGGCCATCTAGATTGTACTCAATGTTTCTAAATGAACAGTGGATAAGATGGAAACTGTTTAGAATCTACAATGATCAGCCTTATGAGCCAAATGACAAAGAATTTGTTAAAATATTTGTAGAATCAACCCCTAAGGATAAATATTTGATTTATGAATTCTTTTTGCATGATCTCTTATTATAAAATCACACTAATTTCTTCATCAATCTGTTTGTTGGCGAAGTGGAATTGAGAGCCCTATTGTCTACTATGAGAAACTAGGTTCATTGGCAAGAACACACAAAAGAATATGCACAAGCAGAAAAGACCTTGGGTCTTCAAATAAGATCACCTAATGCTAGGCCTGGAGGGTTTAAAGACACCTATTTGTCTCTCTTGATAAATGATAAAATGAAAGAAAGGTATGATAACAGTCTCAGACTCTGTTATGATAATTTCATGGACCATGGGCAAAAATTAATTGGAAAAGCATGGCACGATTGTGAAGAGAGATTTACTCCATTACCAACTTATCTCAAGAAAAAAGAGGTCATTTCTCCTCTTAATATCAGATGGTCTTTTAGAAGAGTTGATGCTTTAGTCAAAATCCTAAGAAACCTTAGGACAAATTGGATAGGGATGAGATATAGACCTCCCTTGCTGCTTAATCCACCTCCTGCTTTCCATATTTCAACATATCAAAATGATAGAGTTTTTAATGAATGGAGAGAAGGTGTTATATTTCACAGAGGATTCATCCATGACCCTGTAGCTTTCGATTCAACAACAAGAGAAGAGTATGACCTTAATGCTAGATATGAAGAGTGGAATAAAAGTCAGGGTTACAATTATGGAGCAGGAGGACCTGCCAGGAGCTAGGAGGGGAAGGAAATGATGAGGTAAAAATAACCTCATCATAATGAAACCAGAAAAGCCTATTTATGCAAGTTCAATCCTTAGTCTTTGCCAATCAATTAAACTTTAGGAGAAATAATTGCTTATCTTTAATGAAAATTATGCAAACTTTATTTCTTATGATCAATTGAAGTAATCTATCAATATGGGTTTAATGGGTTATTTTGAGTGTTTTTGTAGGGCAATAATCGATCATCTTGCAGCAGTTACAAGACGTTGAAACCAACACATGCCTTAATGAAGATTGAAGATGGATGTTGTGAACCTGCTCCTGAACATCAGGCTGATGAACCAAAGAGATAGTTGTTGTTTATTAATTTCTATAATGATTTTTAATCAGAAAATTCATGGCTCGTCTCGAGCCTTCTTTATATTTATGTAATGGGTTTAAAGAAAAGGAAGTTAGTTAAAAAACTGTTATAGACTTTTTCAATGGCTATCCATGCCATCTAGAATTTAGGATTTAGTTACAAAGTTTTTCTATAAAAATGTAATTTCCTGAAGTTGAAAAAGACACTTGGTAGTAATGTTATGTTATTAACATGATCTCTGAATGCTGATGAATAAAAGAAAACTATCTTCTGTCAATTGTTGAGTTGTTGAACTATGGATGATAATTGCTTTTAATGGAAGGACTTCAGAACCAGTAGTGCATGTGATTTGAGAATGAAGTGATAACCCGTGAGTTGGCCACTCAATGGAAGATAGCTTAAATAGATAAGTACTTACTGTTATGTTATTTTATTTGTTACATAGATAACGGTTCAGTAGGAAAACATTTAAGTTTGTCAGTTATCGAGTCTGAAGTTCCGGAGAACTCTTTGTTTTCAGTTATTATGAGTTATTCGTTGCAACCGTTAGAATCTTTTACTGTTTAAGAGAATGTTTCATGGTTTGTTTACTTATTTTTCCACTTCCGTAGTTTATCAGTTATTCAGTTTATTTATTCCTATGCTTTCTAGTTTAGTTGTGATGCTTTCTAAATTAGTTATCTTGTGCTTTCTAGTTTAGTATTTCCAGTTTTCCTAGAATAAATTTTTTTCTAGTTAAGAAGTTAAATGGCCTTAGACTAAAATTGATTTCAATAATTTAAAGAGAAACAAAAAATCTAAAATGAATTATCTGAGTTATCTTCTTTTGCAAACTGCCTTGGACACTGCCCGATCGACTTATAGACATTTTATATTCTAAAGTAATAGGACCTAACAACAGCCTATCACCTATTTTCTTATTAAAAATTAAACTACCATAGAGATTGTAATAATGAAAAAAAAATGTTTAAGAAATTATAATACCTTTCTCATAAATATCTCTTGCATGAGATAATACTCTGTGTAATGTGGTTTTCCATTCTCCTAACTATGTCAATCATGTGATGCCTCTTAAATATACTACTATAGAGACACAATAAATCTAGAAATAACTAGTAATTATTTCTATAATATAGCTTCAGAAATATCAAAATGATTTCTATAATAGTAGAGTTGCTACTATCTCTTGGTAGACCTAACTTAAAGACTAGTGAGTCATGTGATCTATTAATGAGATTAAAGAATATATATTTTGAAGTAGATGAAAATCTATCCTCAGGGTAATCAAGAAACCATCACATATAATAGGTAGTCCACCCTATAATTCATACACAAACATGACATCACAATTCTATAAATACATTAAATTGTCAGTTTGGCTGAATATACATGTTACATTTTACTAATACATATTTATTTCAATTATCTTCACTATGATATATTAAATCATCACTTTGGTTTAATTCACACATTCATTCTATTTTTAGACACATTTTAATAGAATTCAAACAAGTTAAAATGTTTAGTCTAATTGTGGGCTTAACATAAATCCACACAAAAATGAACATTTTTTTTTATTTGTAATAATATTATATTTTATTGATCTCAAATTAAAATTACAAAGAAATTCTCTTTACAACTTCATTTCAAACCCCTCTCACCACCTATATGAATCCATAAAATCATCTTTCCCACTTCCTAGCCATTCTACATCCCCCTCTCAAGATCATCGCAACCCTTCACACCAAAAAATTATTACCCAACACTAACAAAAAATTGCAAAACCAAAGGTAACCAGTTGTGTCATTACCAGTGCCATTCCACCGATCCAAGGCCTATTGCAAAGAAACCCCACCTTCTATCGAAACCATGGAATAAAATTCATGTTCCTTCCCTTCATCTCAATCTACCCCAACTCTTATTTAGGTTTCTATTCATGAAGGGATAGATTATAAAAATCTTTTGTCTGTTCCTCCCCTTCAATTGTGAATGTCAACGCCCACTTGGATAACACATATTCCTCTTCATTCCCCCGCCTCTGAGTGTGGGTCACCTTGAAGCTTTAAAAGAAGGTTAGATTCTCCCATATGGCATGAATGCATTTTTGTAAATGCCATGCTTGCGTTGTGCCTGCCATAATTGCCTTCACAATAATAAGGGAGTCCCCTTCCAAGTGTAATTTTCTTATTCCCATCTTCCTTCCAAGTTTAATAGCATGAAGTGCTACCATTGCTTCCACCACATTGTTGGTCCCTTCCCAAATTATTTTTGCTTCCATCATCAAGATACTACCATTACTATCCCTAGCCACACACCCGATCCCCGATGGCCCCAGATTTCCTCTCGATGCCCCATCAAAATTTATCTTTGTCCACCTTACCACCTCACCTACTTTAGGTGCCAGATTCACCCAACACATTCCCTTTACAAGTCATATCTTAATCCCTAGTCATTGCATTTGGAAGAGCTTATCCTGATCCGTGTATGGTACCTTCCGCTTAAAGTATCTAGAGGTTGCTGCTCCTACTATTTCTTCAATTGAGTGGCTTATTTTGAAACAAATTCTATCCATTGTTTCCTTCTTTTCCTAAAATAACCTTCTATTCCTTTCCTTCCAAATCCCCCACACCACCACAGAAAGACAAAAATTCCAAACACAAGAAAGTGTGGATCTACCAAAGCATCATGTCCAACAAATAAAATGTTGTTTCAAAGATTCTGGTATGGGGCCCTGCCAACCTAATTTACCACGAACCATACTCCAACACTGAGAAGCAACATCACACTAGAGAAAGAGATGATCCATTGTTTCCTCACCACATTCACACATGATGAAACGAGAAGGCTCTATAATTCCCAACCGTTTCCTTCACTCTCCTATGAGTATTCGGCCTCGAAATGCAAGCCAAGTGAATTTCCTTGCCTTCAAAAGACACTCCTTGCTCTAGAACAAATGAGAAGGCCATACTTCATCCTGCCCCCTGGAATCAAGGATTTGGTACCCAATTTTAATAGAATAGCTTCCAATAGAAGCTCCACACCATACAACCCTATCCTCAAAATTATTTATAAGCACCCTTCTACTTGCAAAAAATTCCTTCATTAAAGTTTGTTGATCTACCGTTAAACCCAATTGGCTCACATCTTTCTAGACCCACTCTTCACCATTAGCACCTTGTTTTTGCTCCACATAATCCTTAACTCTACTTCCCCAATGCTACGGTAAGAGTAACTTCAAATTGAGTAATTTATGATTTTCAACCAAATTTGGGAGACCTTCCCATGAATCTTCCCAGAACTTTTCCATTCGACCATTTCCAATCTGCCATGTGATATGATCAATGATAACTGGCCTACAAGACACTATGAAGTTCCAGATTACCGACCCTCTAGGGGGATTTTGAATCATGAAAATTCTATGATTCTCTTCAAAGTCGAGATATTTTGACTTCAAGATCCTCACCCAAAGCTGATTTAGATTTGAATACATGTTCCGCACCAATTTCGCACCCATGGCCTCATGCATCACTTGCTAATTATGCAAACCTGCTCCCCCTTCACCTTTTGGCCTACAAATATTTTTGCATTCCAATAATGAAATCTTATCCTGTTCACATGCTCCATTCCAGAAGAACTTCCTCATTTTCTACCCAATAGTGCTAATAACCTTTTGTGGAATCCGCAAACACATCGTGGAGAAAATTGGGATTGCAGAAATTGATCGATTCAACGTTAGAATGTGCCCTGCTGAGGTCAGCCAACAACTCTTCCACCCATCCATTCTCCGCAAACAAAAATCTACCAAATTTTTCCAAAGAGATTTTTTACAAGGGCCACTAAACAGAGGTGTTCCTAAATATTTGCCTAGTAGTAAATCATAATTCATCTCCAAAATTTTGCTAATTTCTCTTTGCTTCTTTATTGGAGTATTTAAGAAAAAGACTTTTGATTTCTTCCAATTCACACATTACCCTAAGAGCCTGCTATACCAATCTATACTTGTCTTCATTATGCAAACCTCTCTGAGAGTGGCTTCTCCCATTAAAAAAGTATCATCTGCAAACTAAAGATGGGAGATTGGTTCCACCCCCTTGGCCACCTTTATCCCTTTCCACCGTCCATCCACCCTGTTCTTTGCAATCAGTCTTCCTAAAGCTCCAACCATTATAATAAAAAGAAAGGGAGACAATGGATCTCCTTGCCATATCCCTTTTGAGGATTTAAAAAAATCTTGAGGGCTTCCATTGACAAGCACCGAGAACCTTGGAGTATTAATACAACTCCCCACCCAATCAACCCAGACAACATTAAAAAAAACTTTCTCAATACCTGCAACAAAAACTCCTTATTGACCTCATCATAAGCCTTCCTTATGTCCAATTTTACCATCATTCTTTTCGTTTTTGATTTCCTCACTAAATGAATAGCCTCATGTGCTATAATAAATCCTTCAATAATCGATCTTTGCAGACATAAGCCACTTTTCTCTTATGAGATGACTTACTTTAAAACCACTTTACTCTATTTGCGATGACCTTCAAAATTTCTTTATAAACGATGTTGTAGAGGGAGATTGGGCGAAAATCATTAAAAGAGTTTACCTCATCTTTTTTTGGAATAAGAGCAATCAAAGTGTTGTTGAAATATTTGAGCACAAACCCACACCTCCTTGATTCTTCCACTACTTCCTATAAATCAAAAGCAAAAATATCCCACAACTACTAAAAGAAACAAGTCAGGAACCCATTTGGTCCATGGGCCTTGTCCCCACCTAAAGCAAAAAGATACCTTTTTACCTCCATAACAGTTACTGAATCCAAAAGAAAATTGTTTTGCTTCTCATATACACATCTTGGAATAACATCCCACCATCCTTGATTGTTCACTCACATTTGATCAACTACAAAATCTCTTCTAAAAAAAATGAACCGCCTCCTGATTAATATCCTTCATGTTCCTTAAAATATTACCCTGTTGATCAAAAATTGAGAAAATCTTATTGCTCATCCTCTTTGCTTTGGCCGAATTATGGAAAAACATTGTGTTGCGTTCTCCTTCCATAAGCCATGTTTCTCAAGACTTTTGATGCCAAAAGATCTCCTCCCTACGCAACACTTTAGCATATTCTCGATTTAAAGCTTTTTCCTGCACAAAGTCGTGATCCAACATCCCTCCCTCAATGACCTTAGAGTGGAGATTGTTCAAAGCCTCTTCTAACTTCAGTTTTTCAACTATTTTTTTAAAAAATATTCTCGATTCCATTGTTTCAAGCATTCTCTTAGAAACTGGAGCTTTTTGAAGAAAATAAAAGCCTTGTTACCACTTCTCATCGAAGTAGACTGCGACCAACCTTTTACCAAGTCCTTAAAACCTTCCACTCTAAGCCATATTTTTTCAAATTTAAAGGGGCATCTTGTCAGTGTCGCATCAACTTGGAGGGTAATGTTAATCAAATAATGGTCTGATCCAGTCACCGGAAGAATTTTAGCTTCGTACACCAAATTTTCCCTTTCCCAACCTCCTGCTAGGAAAAAATGATCCAAATTTTTAGAAATGTTTAAAAAACCACACCTCATGTTAGTCCAAGTAAAGTCCCCTTTTTTGAAAAGTATCTCAATTAAGCCACTAACCGTGACAAAATCACTAAAATATTTTTGAGCCCCGCTTCCCCAACCTAAACCACATTTTTCATCTTCAGGGTGGAGAATAGCATTATAATATCCTCCCAATAAACACGGGGACTTACTTTCCTCATTAAGAAAATTCATGATCTCCTACCAAAGGGTCTTCTTGCCAACAACACTATTCGGGCCATAAACATTTATCACTACAAACATTAAATTTAAGATTTTAGAGTAAACCCTTAACCCTTGCCAATTGCTTCCTTGTTGGATTACCCAAAAATCTACCTTTGAGTCATCCCACAACACTCCTAACCCACCAAATGGCCCCATAACCTCAACCATTGCACATCTCCATTTACTTAAGCTGCACATAAAAAACAATTTGTCCTCAATTTTGAGCTTGGTTTCCTGTAGCAGAAGAAGTTCTAGTCACGTTTGATCAAGACATCTCTTGATCAACCACCATTTGTTAGGGGCATTGCAACCCTTGACATTCCACAATAAGACCTTCATCCTTCCCACGAAAAGGTATAACCTTTTCCCAATCTTAGTTTACTTTGGCCCATCGCACAACCAACTATTTCCAACAATTCCCTTGTTGTCCTTGCACCTCTTCTTTTCTTTTCACCCACTTTTACATTTGTCATCAGGGCTAAAGACAACCCCAACCTTATTTTGTCCTTGATGCCTAAAGAAGCATTCAACCCCAAATCATCCAAATTCAAATCCTCCTCATCAAAAAAGTTACCCTCTTTGTCACTGGAGTGTGTTTCTTTTATTCCAACTTCTTCGAAGGATTGTTCAAGATTTTGTATTGGGGAAATTTGAATATCTTTGTAAAACACCTCATCTTTTCTCGATGAGCAGTCTCTTCCATCTTTACTAAGAGAATTAATGTTATCAACCCCTTCCTCTCCAATATCCATCCCAGTCCCCACAGGGTATTCTAACATGGGTAACTCCAAATTTTTGTTAGGGTTTTCCATTTGTTCATTTAAGATCACTTTAGGATCTCCATTCAGGGGTGGTTCGCAACCACTGCTATGCAGGAAGTTTGTTATTTTATCCTCGGAGCTCTTGAACTGTCCTCTCGTCACATTTGGCTCTACCTTAGGCTGAGAATATTGAAAGCACCCAGATTCAAACAAAAGATCTATCTCTTTCCTTTGAAAACTTTCTTCACTTCGAAGATCCAAGTTTCCCATGAAACAAACTTCATTCTGTGTGTGATTTAGGGTTCCCTACAACACCCCCATATCCTCTCTTTCCAAATATTTACTTAAGTTTATCAACAAATCTACTAGGATATTCTGAGCCAGACCTTTACCTTTCTCATTTCTTAAACATTCTCCTGCTACATGACCTACCCCTTTACATAAGGAGCACGATTCCACTGTGTCTTCCACTTCAATCATCTATCGCCAAATGCCTCCCCCTATTTTTAGCTCCACCATCTCTAAGAGAGGGTGAACTGCTTGCCAAAGTATACAAATTCGAGCATACGTATTGAGCTCCTTTTTTTCTAGTGCTTCATCGAATTTCACAAAGACACCCATTTATTACCTATGCTTTTAAGTGTTTCTAAGTCCCAGTACTCATGGGGAAGATTGTACAAGTGTATCCAAACCGATATTTCCTCCAGTTTCTCCTTTTTTGGGTAAAAGTTTGGTACCTAGTCCTTTATGTAAAATCCCTTCCCATCCATCAGAAAAAATCCACTATTTAAAATCCATTCCTTGTCTTGCGCAGTCTGGCATACTACCAAAAAATATCCATTTGAGAGTCTTCAAAATATAATCCTTCCCCTAGTGTTCATCACACCAACTTCGAACTTTTGCAACAACCGGCCATGCCTCACTCCATTTCATGAAAAAGGCTTTCTCCTTATAAAGACGCATCGAGTCCACCCATTCTCCATTATCTACTAACATAGAAATCACCCTAGAATGATCACTATTTTGACATACCTTGGTCGCCTGCAAAATGGTTGTCTGGATTTTTGGCTGCCACAGTTTTGATTCAATCCTTTTGAAAATGCCCAAACTCCCCGTTCGCAAAGAAGCGCAACCCCTTTGATTTCTTGGATTTGCAGATCTCTGATTTGAAACCCCATTCTCAGGTTCAAAACTTCATCGTTAGGGATTTTCTGGAGCCTTCCATGCTTGAGACGGTGGTATCCATGCTCGATTATGATAGTTCTCCCTAGCTCTGCTCCTGAGAGGCCATCTCTCCTATGCACCGCCATGTCCTCAAAACCCTAGTGTCTTGTTTGAAGCCCGATCTCTGCGTTGCTCCTCCATTATCTGATTGGGAGTTAATATATTAAGATTAGTTCAAACATATTTTTTATTGAAAAGAATAAAATGAAAAAAAAAATATTGTAAATGACGGATTGGCCTTTAAGTAGACGTGTGTCCAAAATGACATGAAGTCAAAGGAGCATCATTGTTTTTTTTATATTTAATAATATAATATTGTCATTAGTTTAGACGAGTACTACACACAACTGTACATTGTATGAACAGTTTATAAATACCTATTATTCTTGAGTGAATTTAAGTGAATAAAGGAGAGAAAAAATATGAAATGCATTCCCTAATATAAAACTATAATAAATATCATTACAAAAAATACACTCTAGATTGGGTCTTAATTACTACATAATCATAAAATTTGGGAGCCCTCTAAAATTTGGGAGCCCTCCTTCTATTTAAAAGACCTAAATATGAATGAATTCCAAGTAAAAAGTGTAGAGGAAATTGAAAGGAAACATGATTTGCATCAACTTCACTTGATAAAGTGTTTGAATTTGGCTTCATTTGGATGTTATTTTACATTCCTATTAAAAATAAAATAAGCCTTAATCAAAATACATTTTTCTTATTTAATAAAGTTATACTTTCTCTATTTATATTACTAAATTCAAGAAACACATAAAGAAAAATATTTAGACAATCATCTAAATTAGGTTCTTCCATCACATCAATTTCTAAATCATCATCAAGATAAATATCCAACAATTCCATTACTTTCTAGATAGTTAACATGATTAGGTTCATCAATGATTTTATATCTACCATTGTTGGGGCCTTTGCAACAATCATGGGGATCAAGTTCAACCATGGTTTCAAATTTAATAATATATTGACTATATTTTAAAAATGACTAGTATCAAGTTCAACGATGATTTCAAATCAAATACTATTGATAAAATCTTGAGAATAATTAAGATAGATTCTTCTCACATTTTTTTATCAACATTAACATTTTGCATCATATAATGATTTCTCTATCAATTGGGTTTGATTCCAAATAAGTTTGTTTCACACCCTTGCTTGCATCAACCCCAATCACAATAGAATTTTTTAACATGATGACATGTTGCAACTAGTGAAAATGCACATGAATTTATGAAATCATTCAAAAAAATTCCTCCAAGCTTATGAAATTGTAGATTTCATCAAATTAATATAACTCATCTATATCATCTTTATACATCGACCCATTCAATGCTTGCTACATGAATTCATCCAATCTAAATAAATAACTTCTTCATTCAAATAGAACAATAATTTATATGATTGATTAGGTCAAAATTCTTATGGAATGACTTTGATAGTTTCCAAGAAAGATGTGTTACTATTTTATTAATTGCTTATATAAAGTATGAAACTTTGCATCATGTTTGAGTGCACCATATTACCCATGTGAGCCTAAGGGACAAAGCAACATTATGAGATGTGATGAAAAATAAATACAAATGTGTACAAACCATTTTCATTCTATTGCCAAACTTTCAAATTAATGCAATACAATTTTCTTAATGCTTTAATAATTTATGAAGCCTTTAAGATCATTTGTTCTTAATTGTAATAATATTTCTTCTCCATTATTTTGATGAACACTAGTTGATACAAAAATTTAAAAATAATATGTTGGACACAAATATAGATTCTTAATTGATTTTAACCCATTTTTACATGTACATGTAGTTTGGGCCAAATTTAGAATTTTTTAGTAGATGTCTCAATATATAACACCTTCTTTGGAAGTAATTCAAGCTAATGGTACTCCCACTTAAATTTTTTAGTTTGAATTGGGCCAAATTTTTCAAACCTAGTCTTAGTGTCCTTTCATGATAACAACAACAATTTATTGCATAACAATTTCCATGACCCACTACTAGATAATGCCAATTTACCAAGCTAATCATGCCACACTAAATCCAAACCAAAGCCAAAATATATTTTGCATTACTATTTTTACTTAACACTTTTTTAGGATAAATACTTTTCCAAAAGCAAGTAGATACAATCAATTTTTTAAAATCAAACATATATTTCTTGAACTTCGCCAAATATAATACTAAAGCAAGGTAAAACCCACATCATATGAACTAATAACAATTCATTGACAGATTCAAAATGTGCATGATCACCTTCTCTATGAAATTAACAAATGTAAATGCAAATTCTATAATATTAAAGTTAATCACAACAAGCACAATCATTACTAATAGAGCATTGTTCCAACAAACTTTTACTACATAACTAATTGATTAAAGAAAAATCCAAGAGATCATATAAACTTAAAGCAAATTTTACACATTCATCCCTACTATTTTTTTTTTCTAGATAAATCCAATTAATGATTTGTATTTCTATTCAATAACAAACCGGTTAATGGATTTTCCAAAAGAATATGCAGAATTATAGCTATTTAGAGCTATACAAATAAGGTTTAAATCTAGAGTAGAAAGGTAGTTTAAATAATTCAATAGCACGCATGGATCCTCTTTGCAATCTATGTTGTAGATACTAACAAAGCAATACATTTCTAGGAATGTAGAGAGTTTATAAGATTTGGTGCAAGTATTGCTAAATGACACAAATCCCCTATATGATTGAAAAGCTTTTGATTGAGATGAAGGTAAGTAGGTTGGATCCATCCAAGTGGTTAATCTCCTAGACATACACCTCCTCCATGAATCCTACACAAAAATACAAAAACTTGCATAATAATTAGAGAATTGTCATTGGGGTAAACAAGGGGTGAAATACGTTATATTTGTAGAGGTTTCTAAAGTTGATGTTTTGCACTATGATGTGCAATTCCCTATGGTAAACAATGCATATCCCAGATTTTTAGACTTTAACAACCCCAAAGAATGACCATGCTTCACTTCCATAGGCTTGTCATGTGGATAGAATGGTGAAACCTCACACAAGATCAAGAAAAGCGATTTGGAAACCTTACTATTGCTTTTCACCATTACGAAGTTGAAAATAGAAACACTAAAATTATGGATTTATAAATAATTTTTAATGAAAAAAAAAAATACATGAATTTTGAAACTCTCAACCCAAAAATAAAATGATAGAGCATTATGAACTAAATAAGAAAAAATAATCATTTCATTCTCTCTAATAAATGACAATAATATAACAATATTTTTATAATAATACCAATTTCTATTTGAATTAAATTGTTAAATAAGGCATGATAAATGGCTGACATATTTTTCTAATTAATATTTTTCTAATTGGCAGGCTACGTAGTGAAATTACTTCTATATGCTGACGACCTTATTTTAGTTTCAAAAACTGCGTATGGGTTAAGAGAACACTTGAAAGCTCTTGAACACTTTTGTCAAGAAGTTGGGATGCAAGTGAACACCACCAAGACCAAAATCATGATTTTCTCATTGAATAGAAAAGTTAAACAACATACCTTTCTTTTTGAAGGCAGCCCGCTTGATATAGTGATAAGAGTACAAGTACCTTGGGATTGACTTTCACTATAAGCTTAGTTGGGAAACTTGTAGGTCGAAAAGGATATAAGGTGGTTGGAAAGCTTCTTATCTGCTTCAAAATAGATGTAGAAAAGGCGAACTCTGGGATTGGAAAACCATGAAAACTCTCTTTGATTTACTTGTCACTCCGGTTGTACTTTACGGGTGTGAAGTGTGGGGGTGCAATATGTCAAAGTGCAGTTGGAGGCAAATAGAAAGAATCCAGAAACACCTAATAACGAGTAATCTCAAAGTTAAAACCACATTTCCGTATGAAATTCTTTTAGCTGAAGCAAGGGCTTTTCCCTTGGAAGCATCGGCGATAACCTGACTGATAAGTTATTTAAAGAAGGTTGAAAACATGGATAACCACCGGTGGCCCAAAGCGGTTATAGAGGAGGCACTAGATCGCAGAAAGAAAACATGGATGAAGCAGAACAACAAGTGGTTGAACAAGTGGGACATCAAATTAAAGGAGTGTCCAAGCACCAATAGGGAAATAAAAAAGTACGTGAGAGAAAAATTCAGGACTGTCATGTGGCCACAACAGACCGAGCGAAAAAAAGTTTACTACATCAAAGAATTTAACCCAACAAAAGATCATGGTGAAAAAATCTATTTAGGGGCTGCTATTAAAGGGAAAGCGAGGTTGTTAGTAGCACAGTTGAGGATGGGATCACATCATCTTAGGTGTGAGACTAGTAGGTGGAAGTCACCTAAAAAAGCTTGGGAAGAAAGAACTTGCATATTTTGTAATAAAGGTGTGGTGGAGACGGAATGTCACTTCGTCATGGAATGCACAGCTTATGAAGATATTCGTAGTCAGTACGCAAATAGTTTGGGTGTGGAAAACATGCAACAGTTATTTGAGGAGGACAAGATCAGGCAGACGACCAGCCTTCTAGTCAAAATTAACAACAGAAGATCCGACTTGGAAAAGAGCATGAAAACAAATTAAGATGTTTTGTCTTGGTCCCATAGACTATTTAATCTCGTAGACGTCATTAAAAATCATTCATTCATTCATTCATTAAAATAGAGAAAGGACAACCAAAATTTCACTGAAATTTTAAAAAGATTCATACAAAATTAACTTTTTAACCAAATGTATAATAGATACTTCTAACCCGACTGACCAGACGCTACAGGCTGAACCAGGTATGTTTATGAAACCAACAAAAAAGATAATTTAAATTTAGTTGAACCAAATCAGGACACTTGTTAGATCGATTAGATCGAAAAGCCAAAGATTAAGTAAAGCGGTATCAACTGCGCAGAGTTACCCCAAACCGGCCTGCAAATTTTCTTTTAAATCTGGTGGAGCTTCTCAATTGGTATACACAAACATGGCAGGACCACCTTCCAGATGGGGAATCCGGATTCCCTACATTGCCTCTCGCGTATACTTTCTTCTCATATTTCTGCAGATCCCTCTATTCAGGTACACTGCACTAATCTGTTTCTGGATTTGATCGATTAATACATGAATTACTATATGTTTTCTTAACTTGTATTGTCTTAGGAGCTGTCTTTCTGTTTTCTTTTTTATCTTTTTCTAAAGACAGTAGTTTTATCAAATTTCCATTTAACAATGATAGTAAGTACTATTACACAGATGTTTGTAGTTATAACCAGTGTACATGAAATCTTAAATCAGAGCAGTCTCATGAAGCTAGGAAAGTTTATCGTAAGGCTATATACTCAGAAAAAATCTTCTAAACAATCAAACACACTGTGATAAGCCCTACTGACCGTGCTAGTGTAAAGCATGCTATTTGTTGATTTATTTTTTTATGTGGGATTTTAACTGGAAATATATTAAGCCATCTTTTGGATGACCAGTATCTAGAAAGTAGTCGTTTATACATGACCTTTTATTTCATGTATATTCATAACAAAGGGATCCACAAAGTACACAGACACTTTCAAGGTGTGTTCATACCAGAGATAAGGAAGATAGCAACTATCGATCTGAAGACATTCATCCCAAAACTTGTTCTAGATTGGCAAAGCTTTCGCCTCATGTGTAAGCCTTTGTTCGTAATCCTTCCTCTCCACCAAGAAAAATAAGAAGAAAAAAAGAATCAGTTTCCTGCAAATCGCTCATCTTGGCATTTTTAACGTTTGCAAAGGAGAAATGATTCTTTTTTCTGCGCTTCCAGGGGACCATTCTCCACTGTTTTCATATTTGAACGCAGGATTCTTCTTCTTTGTGTTTCATGCAAGTTATTGTGAAAAACTTTTATTAATATTTTTCAATTTTGATTTTTTTCGCAAATATTGGTAATTCAGAGAAAAGGGTAAAGGCTGGTATTGGTCAGCTTAACTAGCTTTTGAGGGTCTTTGCTATTCTGTTGCATAATTTTTTGTTTCATTTTTTATGCGTAAATAGAGGTTAACAACAGGTGCTCCACCCTTTTAAAGCATATAGAAAAAACTATAGCTCCGACAATAAACAAGTAGCACATATGCATATTTTTGATAGGTAAATGATGGGTTTGTTGAGGACCCTTACCCAAAATATATGAAAGATCGAATAAAATTGCACCAATGGGCCACATCTGGGACACATGCCTAGAAAGCTGCTCTGATCAATTAGAAATGGCTACCATAAAAAATTTCTAGAGACCTGTTGCATTTTTAATTAAAATATATCGTACAACATCCAAAATTGGCAACTTTAGAATTTTGGTTGGGAACTCTTGGCCAATACAAACCAAAACTAAATTATCACTAGAAGGCTGTCTTGCTTGAACTGCTGCAGGAAAGGGGCTGAACCAAACCAAGAAGCAAGCTGGGATCTAATCCCTGATGGAAGAGGAAGGACCTGCTCCACTGCCACACTGACAGACCACCTGCATCAGCATTGAAGTTTCTTTCCAATGTAGTATCCATTCCCACCTCATTTCAGTCACTTGTAGCCATTGGCACTTGACCATGCCCCCGATACCCATCATCATGAATGCATCTACCATTCCCACAACCTCTACCATGTACAACATTAATGAACATCTGAAGCAGGGGAATTTTCTAGCCACTCACTTGAGCTGGGAAACTGGCCTAAGTTGTATAACTCTTCTCCAGTCTTCTTTGGCCCGTTGTGGATCTACATGCAATTTGCAGAGCCTCTGCTGTCCCCTGGCAGAATTGTGAGGGACAGCCTCAGCACCTGGGTTGCTTGGATTTGGTGACTGAAGCCAAGCCAATAAGAGCATCTACCAAAGGGAGTTGCTGGAAAACTGGGTGGGAGGACAAGAATACCAGCCTGTTTTCACCATTGTCTTCAACCAGTATATGATTGACAGCTTTGAACTTTAGGAATTCCATGTAGTGTGAGTGCAGGGTTTCAAATATTGACTCCATGAATAGCAGTATTTGGTTCTGAATCGGATTTTGGGGAGAGACCCCAAAACTGTCCTGCCTGCATTAGCCATGTCATTACTGAATCCTAGCTATAACGGGATGTTTAAAATTCATCTCTTGAAGCCAACTGTTGTACACCATGTTCTATTTTCCACAATAATTGGATCTTTGCAGACAGGGAAGAAATTGTCCTGCAAGAAGAAGTCGGCTGGTCAAGATTACAGAGATATATTGTCACCATGGCAACAAACTTTGTAGGAAGTTGTCAGCTACCACTGGTGGCTTAAATCTAGGCAGGTTGACTATCTCATCAGAGCCCAAATGCTACACATAAAATCGAAATCCATTCCCTTTGTGACTGCAAAAATAATCTTAAGATGTCTAGTAGAAACAAAGCTACCAAAGAGGATATCATGACCCGACATAGCACCACTTCAAGAACCAGTCAGAGCCATTGTAGAGCCAAAGGCACAGAGCAAAAGTTTTTGATTAAGTAGGCTTGAATGAAGGTAAAGCAGAGAGCTGAAGACATGATCAGGCATTAATGATGAATGTTTGATTGCAAATCGTGACTTTAATAATTCCAACTCCAGCAATTCTATCACTTGTAGCCCAACCACATATGCCAAATGTTATAGGGTGATGTCAACAGTGAGGAGATTTTCAAAATTTCATACCATACTTTTGGTTTTCATGATAATGGCCAAGAAATGAAGAGGCATATATGGATTTAATTGGACCCCCACCTTGAGGAAGCATTTAACATTATTTAGTGGGTCAGTCGACAATCCTGTGGAATTGGAAGCAATGGGGAGGCAAGGATCTGCTCAGTCACCCACAACTGAGCTAGAGATAGAGGTTAAGGTATCTTGGTCTGCCCCAAAGTTGGCCAAAAATCAGCCGACCTATTTTCTTCTTGATAGCAATGGGAGAAGCAGACCTGCTGAAAATCTCTGGGCAACTCTCTGGCCTCCCTGGGGATGTTTCCTGATTTCTGTTGATATGAGAGTCACCTTCGATTTTCAAGACTGGGAAGCAAAACTCATGTGCCAATCTAAGGCCTTTCACCATGGTCTGCATCTGCCTCATTGTTTGTTTCATGTGGGATGAACAGGGGGGCAGCCATAACTGATATTTCCAGCACTGTCTCTCTTGACGCCTCCAGCTCTAGCTCTTCCTGGGTTTCCTTTGGAAGCTCTATCAAAGTTGAGTTTCACCATAATTGGTTGAGGGAGGGATCCACTTGACAAGGGATCTATCAATCTTGATTTCTCTTCTTTAGAGGGGAAGGAGCACATATATATTAAGATTTAGAGTTTGTAGTTCACATACATTATTGTACATCCAGAATATACTTGGCAGCACAAAACAGCCTTCTAAGGCAGCACAACCATGCTAGTATGTCTGAGGCTGATACCAAAACCAAATTACTAACATCTCCTATTACAGCACAAGTTAACAAGTTGCCCATCAAACACATAAGACAAACATTCAAATAACAATATACGAAAACTGCTATCAGCAGCTGATCCAGACAAATTCAAGTCCTATTGACTGCCCTTCTTTTTGAAGATACAACAAATGCCCAAAGTGATGAATTTCCAAGTGTCCTCACCTTCTGCTGCTGGCCTGCTCAATGTCTCTTCACCAGCCTCCTTTCTTGACTCAAAGCCCGATCCAATAGCCTCTACAACTGACAGTACCCTTTCCTGTCATGTTTCTGAGAGATTGAACAGTCTTATTAGCTTTGCCTTGGGGATTCACTGATCCATCTATACTTATTAGGCCTGGCAGGACGTTTCAGATACTGTTTCTTTTGTGCGTTAGGGGCATTTTTGCCAAATAAAATTCATTTTTCTTATACAATGATCAATCTAAACATGGTAGATGTCGGCTGCAAAAGTAAAAATACTTTCAATAAGAAATATATAAGGGAAAAAATAGATTGATTGAATAATGCTTACTACTTGTCTGAGAATTGAACCTTTTTTGAGGCCTCATTATCAGTCTTTGAGCACATAAATCCCTTGTCTTGGAATACGCAATCACATGACATATATACCTGACAAACAGACAGCCTGTTGATACTTTTCTCTGGCAGTACATTTCTTTACTTACTAAGAATTGTCTATCCTTAATGTAGCTGTTACACACACACAACACACATGAATGTACATACACACATATGCGTATACATACAAATATGAATGTTGTATGGATACGTATATGGTATCAGATACAGATATGGCCATTTTCCAAGGCCCCTAATATGGATACAGTTGGATACAATATTTGTAAAAAGTGCATACACATATATATATATAACAATTTTATAAGTTAGTAGAGGAGATTTTAATTACTTTAGAAGCAATATAGACACATAATTGCTACATATTCCAAAATGTTTATATTTAGATATAGTTTCATCATCATTAGAGAAGTCGTGATGGAAGAAATCCTGGTGGAAGCAGGTTGTGAAAAAAAATGTTGCAAAGTGCTGCAATTTGTAAACATTGAACCCTACTCCTGGTTCAACATTATCTATACAAATTGAACCCACATTTTTAATAACTTCTCACTTGTTTTAGCCAACCCATAACCTGAGATTTAAATATTTTAATTTTTTTAGCCAACTCACTACAAATACGGGGCAATTTTTTATAGACCTGAATCCTTGTAAATCCAGTGCGGCTGGAGACCAAAAAAATATAGGGCACAGGTGGGTATGGTATCCTGGCCATATCTGCACCATACTATACTCGTATCCCTACCAAGTACTCAGGTATGTGTGTCTATGGAATGGGGTGGCATATCTTGTAACCTTGACAAATGTGTGTACCATAAAATTACTTAAAAAGGAAATTACACACTGTAACAGCTTCCAATCCAGATATTGTGCCTTGCATTTCTATCAAATGGTAGCATGATTTGTGTGAAAATAGCCATGCATGGGATTCTTTAGTTATTAGGCCTACCGAGACATTTCAGGGACTATTTCTTTTGTGTCTTAGGAATGTTGTTGCCAAATAAAATTCATTTAATTGCACTATGATCAATCTAAGCTGGCGAGATTTGGGCTTCCAAAAGTAAATACTTTTAGTAAGAAATATATTAAGAACAAATAGTTTGTGAATAATGCTTAACATTTTTGTTTTTGAGAGTGAAACCTTTTTGGGGGCCTCATTATCAGTCTATGACCACATAAATGCCTTGTTTTAAAATACACAATCACATAACATGTCTATGCCCATCAAATAAACAACCTATTGATAGTTTGGTCCGGCAATAATTTTATTTTCTTACAAGAATTGTCAATTCTTATTGTAGCTATTATATACACATATGCACAACACACACATATGTATGTATATACCATAGTTGGCAGACTCGGACTCGACAAAAACTCGGCAGACCCAAAAATTTTGACTCGGCAAGAACTTGGCAAAAACTCGGTAACTTAAAAAATTGTTTAAATTTCTCTAGAAACACATTTATTTTGCAAAATTCAGTGACAAGATGTATCCAATGAGTCCATAAATGAGTGCAAAATTGTTTTTTATTAAATTTTATTAAGTTGAATACAAATTGAGTACAAAATCACATCATCATGGGAATCCTAATGGCTGATACAATAGATAGTTGACAACTATTATGAATCTATGATGATTGCCTTTGAAAATCATCATCATAATTCATAAATTACATATTACAAAATGAAAATACAACATTTTACATCTTCCTCTTCCCTAATCTAGTGAAAACTTGGGGAGAGGTTGAGGTTCTAATCCTTGGAGTTTGTTGTGGCTCCTTGCTTGGAATAGAATGTTATGGTTCGATCTCCATCCCTTGACTCCTCCTCAGCCTCATCAATGTCATCCAATCCTATATCTATTGCTGCACCCACATCCTCCAATGCTTGCCTCTTAAAATCAAGAATCTCATCTTCAGTAAACAATGGAGTCTGCTCATCCTGCCCTATCCAATCGCTACAAGGATCAATCCCATCCAAATCAATGAGCTCCTTTGATTTGTCCTCTACCCTTCTTGTACGAAGCTAAAGGTTGTATTGCACAAAGACAAGGTCATTGAGGCATTTTTGAGCTAATTTGTTCTTCTTCTTCACATGGATGGCCTCAAACAAGCTCTAATTGTGCTCACAGCTGGATTCTCTACAAGGTTGGCACAAAATGCAGAGGGTTAATCTTTGGAGATTTGGGGTATTTGCACCCTAATCTATCCACCAAGAATCTACAAAATAAAATATTGAAGAGTTAGAAAGCAAAGTCAAACCATATTTTATCAAATTATCAATAGTTGTAAATTTGAAATTTGTCGCTTGTAAGATGCATGTGATATAAAAACTCCAAATTTTATTACCTAGTGTCTGAGTGGTTCTTCCTTGGATAGCCAGCTCCAAAGAAAAGAGCCTACCCCTTCCAATCCTATAATTGTGCAATTCTTGAATAATGAGGTCTCTCATCTCAACCTAGGGTGTGATCATTTGAATGCACGTCACGAGGCTTTCCATAACCTCTCCATTAGGATTTGAGAAGCTATTCAAATTGAAAAAACGAGGGTTGAGGAAGTACCTTGCTGCATGGATGGGTTGGTGGAGTTGATTGTTCCACCTTTGATCAATGATCTCCCAAATGGGATTAAATTTGAGGCTTTCCCCCTTGTAATAATTTTGGATGGACTCTTTGGCCTTATCCATGGCCTCATAAATATACCCCATTGGGTTTTGATCCCCATCTACCAAATTGAGAACTCTAACCAAGGGCTCCGACATCTACAGTTTGCAAATAAAAAAGATTAAAGTACAATCTATGAAAGACTTAAATTAAAAAATAAAATATTCAATTCAAATTTAAAATCAAAGTTTTGAGGTTATCTTCACAATCTCTGTAGCTCTTTGTGCAAAAAGGTTGTCAAAGACTATGCTTGCAACCCTCTCTCCTTTAGGCTTCTTTAAATATGATGAGTTTAGCCATGCTTGATTCACAAACATTTGTTTCAAAGAAGTCAACAAACCAATAATGCTCTGCAATGTTAGGAAAATCGTTGCAAACCTTGTGACACCTGATCGCACCAACTCTTTCCCTTGGGTGTGATCTCTCGTCAAATTAAGGACCCAAGGGTAATTGTGGATAAAAAAATTTATGCTCTTTGCATCATCTACAAAGGTCTCACCCAATCAAGTTTGCCTATGTCCTCCAATAGAAGGTCAAGGCAATGTGCTACACAAAGTGTCCAAAAGAGTGTTTGATGCTTCTCTTGGAGCACTCTCCTAGCCGCCACATATACTGCTACATTATTAGTTACGATTTGTACCACATTCTCTATACCCACCTCCATGAAAAATTCCTCCAACATTAGACACAATGTTTTTGTATTTTGTACTTTGTTAGAGGCATCAACCAATTTCAAAAAAATCACCTCACCATTTGAAGCTACCAAAAAATTGGTAATGGTGTGTTTTTTCCCATCTGTCACCCATTTGAAAGAATAGTGCAGCCATATTTTCTCCATTGCTTCTCTTGCTCTTCCACTATTAGCTTTTCCCTTTGGTTGCTTTCATGAGCAACCTACAAGTACAAAGTGAAAGTACAAAATTTTAATTTTTAAACACAAAAAGAAGCCTAAATTTAACATAAATTACTACAAATTAATCAACATAAATTTAAACTAATTTTAAATTAGCATAAATTTACCAACTTCCCACTTAAGTCTTTACGAGAAGGTGCCTTGTAGCCTTTTCCTATAACTATCAATGCAGTTACCAAATTCTCCCAATAAGGATTGCTTGCCACATTGAAAGGAATGTTGTTGAAGTACCAAAAGTTAGCACATGCCTCATCTTTTTGTTGATGCACCTCCCCATTCCACCATGTACCTTCCAATGATGATTGTGCTCCAGGTGTGTTTCTTGGCACAAAATAGCTATTTGGCATGCATGTAGTTGGTGCAGGCGCTCTACTTGAAGTGGATGAAGAGGATGCCAATGTGTTTCATATGTGTGGACCATAAAGGGACCCCACTATGCTTTGAAATGTTGTTTCTTCATTTGTTTGTGTTGGAGGACCATGACCACTGGCACTAACTATGGATGTTGCTATGGCTGCCTTTGTTTTCTCCCTTTGTAATTATTTTCTTTTGCTAATGCCATGTGTGCACTCATCTCATGTTTGATCTCTTTTGTGGTTCCCTCACAAGGCTTGGCATCGCAATGAGTAATGCTTGCAAGATGGTATTTGAGGTGATTTATACCTCCATGAAGTAGCTTCTAGCATCTAATGTAAATAATTGTCCAGGTGTAGGTCCCTGTATGCCATATTTCCAAGTAGGGTCTCTAGCTCTTGTTGGACGAGTGCCTATAACCAACGTCAATTTGGCTGAGGTTGAGCTCGATCTTGATCTAGAGGCCTCTCTATTTGCCATTGTATCTAATGGTTAACCTACGAGTACAAAGTGAAAATACAACATTTTAATTTTTAAATGCAAAAAAGTTAGCCTAAATTCAATATAAATTACTCTAAATAAGCATAAATTTAGCTGAAAATTCATATAAATCAACATAAATGCAATATAATCTAATCATTTTATTCACACAATTAGGTTAAAATCAAAAAATAAATGTGTATAAAAAAAGTGTATTCCTTGAAAAAATCAGCATAAATTAAAAAAATGGTGATAAATCCAAATTTTTGGAAGTAAATTTGAAAAAAACTACTAGGTTTTAGGAAATTATGAGTTTTTCATAGCCTACATACTTGATTTTAGTTGTTAAAATGAATTTAAATGCCTGAATTTTTTTTTTTCACTAACCTGCCCTTGAAAATCTTCAAATTTGCTCTTCAAATTTGCCTAGAAATCCTTCTGTAATGCCCCAAGCTAACAAGCTCAGAACAAAACCTGATAGAACAACCTTTTTTTTTGAAACAACAACACCAATAATGCAACAATGACATCTCACACTTGCACAATCAACGTGCACACAAGTGTCATAATGCCACAATGCTAGAGACAACAAGACACTTCACCATTGCATAAGCAAGGTGGCAACATCGGAAGACTAACCACGTGTGGGATAATCCACCACAATGAACATACGAGAGAGAAAGAGTGAACAACAACCTCACGACGATTGCTTACTAAACAAACCATGATTACATTCTCTCGCGACAATGCACCAAGATAGGATGAGGGATTCATCAACCTCCAATCCACATCCAAACACACTAAGCCACTCTAACCACAAAGGAAAACCTTCACAAGAGGTTGCCTAACCAAGAGGCACAACTCACCACAAGTTGGAATGACAATAAGTCACTTTCAAACAACCTCATGCTTCCCACACCCTAGGGAAGAAACCTATGTTACCGGGTTCTTCATTTTAGCCCCCCGAACCAGCCAAAATACGTGTGGGTTTTGGTTCGGGTTCGGTTCTTCTTTGGGTTCACTTGGGTTCTCCATTTTCCACTAGGGTTCTCTGTGGGTCCTTCTGTGAAGAACCCACAGAGAACCTGGGTGGAAAATGAAGAACCCTAACCGAACCCAGAAGGACTCGGGAGGACCCACGTCATCCAGCCTAGAAAAAGGCAAAAACTCAAGTTAAAAACAAAAAACAAAACCCTAAAAAGTGCCCAGATTGCCTTATATTGACTTGGCCGACCAAATGAGGCGAAATTGGAGTACATACTCCTTCGTCCACTCGGTCAAGAGCAATCGTTTGGGTGCAAAAAAAGCAGAGGATTTGGTCTATGTACACTTCAACCTTCGTCTCTTATCACATAAGAAACCTGAATACAATGAGGGTGTGTCAAAGAATTGGGATTTCACCCCTGAGTGTGCTGATTTAGATGCTACAGTTGCACAACTTACCTTGGCTTCTATAGATGACAATGAGGCAACTAATGCACCTAGTGGGAGTGGCAATCCAATTGATAGTGGTTCAAATGAAATTGAACCAATTGAGGACGATGAATTTGATGAAGATGAATTTGAAGAATAGTAATACTGAATTAAATATTGTCTTGATTGTAATTTGAATTTTCAATGTGTAATGACATTTTAAGACTTGAGTATTTACTATTTAGTAATTTAGTAATTTACTATTTACATTTTTGCAAATTATGAATATGATTATAGATTATATGAGGTATTACCGTATGGCGTATTTCATTGTTTCAATATTCTATGGCATTATGGCATTATGATCATATGATTATAATTTTGAGCATGCTTATGAGTCTATGACATTATCATTATGTTTATAAATAGTACAGCCGTACCCATACCCTAGGAATTTTTTTTTGCTGAACCGGCGAACCCGAACCCGAACCCGAACCCGTATCTGAACCCGTACCCGAACCGGCAACTTAGGAAGAAACTACTCCACAACACCCCATGACCTATGAGGATTGTTGAGGACACTTACAAGATAAACCATGAAGGATTATAACCTTCACAAGACTTCACAAGACTAGAAGAACAATCTCGCCAACCCTAGGTTTGACAACCAGGCCGTTTTAGAAGGTTGCACACAAAACAATGCAAGAGATGACCTAAGTCCTCAATGGTGACACTTGAGAACTAGAAAACAACATCACTAGACCCTTAGGACTATGAGGAACAACTTTTGTTTACATGGTTTACCATTCGAGGTCCCAAAAAAGAGAGGAACTAACAAGACCAAAAGGAGAGAAAACTTGACTAGGTTTTTGAAGATCTAGTCGACGAAAACGATCACCACAAGCAAACAAAAAGGCAAAAAAAATATCTGACAAGGGGATTAGGATTAGAAAACCCTTAACTAACCTTGGTTAAGAGGTTTTACATTCTAGAATTTGTATGGGAACTAGGCCGCCCCAACACAGTATCAGGCTGCCCTAGTATGCTACTAGGCCTCACCTCCTAATATCAAGCTGCCTCGACATGATACCAAGCCGCTCCAGCAGTGTTAGTCAATTTTTTGGGAGGCTTGGCTAATTTACCTTGCAACAAGGTCGCCTAGGTGCAATACCAAGTCGCCTAATTGCGAAATTAGACACTTAGGTTCATTTTAAATACCAAATGAAGTATTCCTATGTTTGATTAAGCATTTTAACATCATGCTAAGGATATACATAAGGAATTGTGTCTGGTACCAACATCAAGACAAGCAAAACTACCAAACTACTCTTTTCTTTTACAAGTTACAATCATCTCCAAAGAGAAGTTCCAAAACAATAATTTTACAATATGAGTGAATAATATACATATATCAAGATGAGTTAAACTTGAAAATAAATGATTCCATGTTGTTCCTCGATCCATGAACTTCAAGTCCTCGATGATGGTTACAACGCCACCCGACCTTGTGGAATCAAACAATCCACTCCCATTGTGCTAGGAGATACTCACATGGGCCACAAACACAACACTCACACCAAACAAATGGGGAGAAGGCTTACACACATACCATACATGAAGCATACACTCCACATGCACATCATATAAACACTCAATCATCCAAATCACATCATGGATCCAATACATGCCATCACTTGGTATAAACACCATAACATAACACAATCCACATTGGGCATAATCACCAATGTCACATCGCAAACCACATTGGTCCAACTCACCGATAGCTGATCACACACACACAAGACACTGGGCTAAGATGGTAGAGAGCTAGTTAGGGAGTGTCATCATGGTGCTTGAAGGTATGGCACCTTCAAAACCTAGTACTCCTCTCAAATAGTCGAGGATACTTGATCTTACAAGACCCAAGCTCCCTGAGCTGGCGTGTCTTCCCAAACATCCTTAATCTATACTAGCACTCAAGGCATGAGAGGGGCATCCATTATCTTAGTTAATTAATTACTCGTGTTTCATTAGTTATCACTTGATTAAATGATTCCCCACCCATGATCAACCTACTCGCCTCTTTGGGTTGGGGACACGTTGGGAGCCACTCCCATAACCCTCTCTAGTACCTTATTCCTAGGCTCTTCACACTCACCAAGTGTGGCACGAAAACCAATGCAAAAATACACTTTTCCCAAAGTCAATAAAACTTTCCCACAATGCATAATATCACATTTCACGATGTTCCGTGTTTTCAAAACATACAAATTCAATCATTTTTATACAAAACTTTCAAACTTTCCAAATGTTTTAACAAAGCAAAACCCAGGTTTTTCCCAATTCCATCATTAAAATTCATCAAAATTTCAAATTTTAAAAATCCAAATTCTAAGAATACCCTTTGGTTGCAAATATGCCCAACACCCCTCTTAAGCTATAAAATTGACATTTTCATCATTTCTCAAAAAATTGGTCATGGTAACCTTGTATTTTTGAATTTTTCTAAAAATTTAAATAAATCTACACATTACATAATTCAAATTGCGAAATAAAAGAAGATGGGAGGATTCTACACTCCCCTAATCATTCTCCTACAAATAAACTTGAAGAAAAATGCTCAAACGAGTTAAAAACAAGGAAAATACCTCAATGCCCTTCAAATTTTGAAATGTGAATTTTACCAAGCACGCCAAATGAGGAGTCACGAAATCAAGTAGACATGATCCCTTCCCGATTCCTATCCCAACGAATCCGACCTCGTCAAATTTCGATAAGAATTGCACCACCAATCAACAAATCAAATTTCACCCAAAAGAGGGTTTTTCTCTCACAAAATTTTCTCCCAAAATAAAATTACATAATGAAATAAAATCCCCATTTTCCTTTTTACCATTTTTCGAATTTCAAATTTAATAATATATAATTCATTTTCTATTCCTTTAATTCTCAATTTTCCCCAAATCCCAATTACACATTTAAATCCATTCTTGAATAACATATATCATTTAAATTTATGATTTAAATCCATATAAGCATATTTCCTTTAAATTTACGGAAATCAAAATTCAAACAAGATAATTAATCACTCATAACTCACAATTCCCAACCTGAGGAATTTTCAAAATTTAAATTAAACAATAGATTAATCATTTCTTCTTTCATTCTATTTTTCCCTTTCTCAAAGCACAAAGAATATTTTAGTAATGGATAAAATAATCCTTTAAATTCCTAACATTTCATTTACGGAAAAATGTGGAATTTAAACCATCAATTAAATTAGACATTTATGGGTTGTTCACGACACAGGGATTTCGAAATAACTCCTAAATCGGATCCTGGTTCACATAAGGTCAAATATGACACATATCATACTTGATTTGAGTATGATCGGGGAATGGATATGAAGGGGCCCAATGTGACATCTTCAAATTAACCACCATTGGGGAATAACTCAAACCCTGTGTAGCCAGGTGGAGAAATAACCCTATACCTGTAACCATTCAATGCACGTCAAGGGTACTTGCTCAATGTATATATAGCCGAAGCACATCATAATCATCCCAATGGGGTCCAATAGCATAAGCATAAAATGATATTTGAACATCCATCATATAAATACTTAAATTTATCATTCCTTCTAAACATCCATAATCAGGCTCACATTTAATCATAGCATAAATAATGCATATCACTAAACTGAAGCATAATGATAAACCAAGCATATAAACATACAAAATGCCAACAACTGACATGTTGAGGAACCTCATCTCGAACATGCAGTGATTCATACACACCATTTAGAGGCAGAAAATAATCACCATAACAATCACGAGGAAATGGTGAAGCTCAAACATCGATCTCACATTAACAAGATGCAAACGAGAGGGGCACTACACCTTCTAAGTAGCTCGAATTTTCTCTTCTGCTGTGTGAGGAATAATGAGGGCATTGAAGACTTTATAAGGGAAAATAAGAGTTTTGATGCTTTCTTGATGTGTCCCAGGCATGCCCCGCACTTTGATTGTGCTTGCCAAGTCTTTTTCTGCAGACTTGTCGAGTTTCTTGGCGAGTAACTTGCCGACAAAAGACTTGGTGAGTACTCGTTGAGTGTGCCAACTTTGGAATATACATACATGTTTGTGTACCATGAAATTACTTTAATAAGGGCATAGGAAAGTAAAGGTGATAATCAAACAAAAAGCATTTGTTGATAAATTATCTTTTGTAAATGGCAAGTTGATATAGGTACCTTAATATCATGGTGCCCAAGCAAGTAAATATTGGACTTATATCTTGTAATTCCATGCATGCAATCATGGTAGCCACAAAGAATATCAATTTGCAAATGTGTTTAGCACATGATTAATGACTTTTGATAAATGGTTCATGTTCTTTATTTGTTGTTGATCACTGCTCATAGGAGTTTCCATCATCACTATTTATCTAAGTTGTCGGGTCCTTGTTTTTACCCCCTTGTACCCATATGGGTTCGATTTGGGTCTAGGTACCTCATGGGTCCCTCCTCGAGTACGCACAAGGTTTTGCCTGAGTGCCTCAGGTTCTCTGTAGGTCCTACACAGAAGGATCCACAAGGAGCTCGGGGCGTCTAGGCGAAACCCTGGGCATACTTAGATGAACTTGGGCATACCCGCAGCCTGGGATGTCAATCTTTAAAAAAAACATTAAAAAAATTATTTTATAAAACAAAAAACTCATCTAAAAGGCATTGGTTGCCCTTAAGTGAGGGTATAATATGTTTTTCAACTCATTTCACAAACACAAAAGGCCACAAACAACATTTTTTGCCTCCAAGCTCTCATTGCTAGGTTTTGAAGGTTAGTGCCATTTTTTTTTGAAGGTGAGGGCTATGGAGGAGTTAGACCTAAACCAACGAGGGAGAAAATAGCTACACAAAGAAGATTTAACCATCAAAGGTGAGTAAATATTTCATTCTTTTCAAGTTTTTTTGGTAAGTTTGAATGTTTCTTTATGCATAATAAGGGGTTATAATGCCGGTTTTAAAAAAAGAATCAGTTGTGTTGTTAATTTGTAATGTTTTTTTATTTTAGGTTCATATAGAATGGCTGGTAATTCTAGTTTAGTTGGCCCAAATGCAGAAAGTCAATTTAAATATGATGCATCGTCACCTCTTTGGCGACATACGACAATGGTTTAACAACTTCCTAGTGGTGGGGGTTATCTTTGGCGTTGTAGCCAACGTGGAACTCAGTATAAGAGCTCGTACTTTTGAGTGAAAGCTCACTTATTTTTTTTAAGGGGTAAATGCTTTTGACTTGGAGCTATGAACCAATGAGGTCACAAATGGGGGACCTTATCCCCAACATAAACACTCAACAATAACACCCTAGTGGGGTTTAAATCTTGGTAGTAAGAACAACAACACCACCTTTAAACCATCACACTATGCCGATATCGGCGAGTGAAAGCTCACTTATGCGCTATTCCTTTATAGGGAATAAAAGTTTGTCCTAGACCAAATAAAAAAGGGTTGTCAAAACAACAAATATTGGCTTATATTAAAGAGGAAGAGGATGTCAACATGGAATGTAATAGATCAAAAGCTATTGCACATCCTCTTGCCAAGAGAAGCTTGCACAAGCCTCCTAGTGGCTTATCACAACCGGCTGGCCCACATTGTTTCATGCCAACCATCTTCTAAAGAAGAGAATGTTCATGAGAAAAAGGCCCATTGGACAATGCCTTAAAAAATGAAGTGAGGGAGATTGCAAATCAGAGCATTGCTTGTTGCATTTATGGCAATGGGATTCCTTTCAACCTTGTTAGATCACCTTATTGGCAGGAAATGATGACGGCCCTTTCCAATACAATTTTTGATTATGTTAGTGTTGGGTATGAAAAGGTGCAAACCACCTTATTGGCGAAGGAGAAAGCTTCGATAGAGGCATCATTGAGAGTAATCAAGGTACATGGCTCGAAACTCAATTGTCCATTTTTGCAATCTTTTGGAAAGATTGCAAAAATAGACCATTGATCAATGTTATAGCAGTGTCCCCTAAAGGGGCGATTTTTTTGAAGGCAGTGGATTGTGAGGGGCAAGTAAAAGATGCAAGTTTCATTGCCAATATCTTCATAGTCTCCATTGAAATGGTGGGGGATGAAAATGTTGTCCAAGTCATAATGGACAATGTAGGGCAGTTGGGTCTATAGTGGAGGATACATATAGTCACATTTTTTGGACACCATGTGCAGTTCACTCACTCAATTTGATATTGCAAAAGATTGGCACACAAATTGAGTGGGTCAAACATATCTACATGGAGGGCGAAGAGATCCAAATTTTTGTGACTAATCATCATATGTCACAAGGCATCTTCAGGACCTTCTCCAAGTTGGAGTTGTTGAAGGTAATTTAAATTTGATTCTTTAATATATTTTTTTAATTTTAATTTTTTATTGTTGATTTGTGACATGTATTTTTTTATACCATGTTAGGTTGCTGAAACTTGATTTGCATCTCATACTACTATCTTAAGACGACTTGTGAAGGTGCAAGAGGTCTTGAGTTTTATGCTCATCAACAACTTATGGAGTGTATGGAGGCAGTCAAACACAAAAAGAGCCCAAAAAGTAAAAGCATTGATCCTAGATGATGAGTGGTGGTCTCATGTGGATTATGTTTTGAATTTCACTGAGCCCATCATGAGCATGATTAGGTATGCTAATATTGATCGCTTGTGTTTGGGTGAAATTTATGATGGCATGGATTCCCTGGTGGAGAAAAATAAAAGCAATAATAGAAGCCAAGGAACATGACCGAACGGAAACATTTTTCAAAATTGTGCAAAAGGTTATTGTTGACTGTCGGAACAAGATGACTACCTCTTTACATCTCTTAGCATTTGCTTTGTCGCCAATGTATTATAGAAAAGAGGTACTTTCATTGCCGATGAGGGTGCCACCATATAGGGATGGGGAGGCTATTGCTGGCTATAAGGCTGCATTTAGAAATATATTTTCAGATAAAGATATCCAAAGTATTGTTTTGAGCGAGTTTTGCCACTTCATATCTTCAAAAAATCATGATGTTTCCGCTCTTTTAGACAAATATAGAAAAAGTGTTGATGAGTGGTGGTATCTACATGGTCAAGGCTCCATTTATTTGCAGCCTATTGCAATTAAAATACTCTCCCAAGTATGTATCTTTTTATTTATTGATTCTCCTTTTTCATTCGATGCCATTATGCTATATGTTATTTTTTTATTTTATAATAATATAATTTTATAATTTATGTTTAAAGTTTTGAATTTATAAAATTAAATACTAAATGTTGTATGCAAACTCAACAGGTTGCAAGTTCTTTAGCTGAGTGGATTTGGAGGACATACTCCTTCATTCACTCGGTCAAGTGCAACCGTTTAGGTGCAAAAAAAGCAAAGGATTTGTTCTATATACACTCCAACCTTCATCTCTTGTCACATAAGAAACTTGAATACAATGAGGGTGTGACAAAGAATTGGGATCTAATCTCGGAGTGTACTGATTTAGATGCTACAGTTGCACAGCTTGCCGAAGTCTTTATAGATGAGGCAACTTTTGCAGTTGACACACCTAGTGGGAGTTGCAATCCAATTGATTGTGGTTCAAATGAAATTGAACCGAGTGTTGACTTTGATGCTTTCGATGATGAAGAAATGAAGACTAATAAATATTTGATTGTAATTGTAATTTTCATTGTGTAATGACATTTTGAGACTTAGTATTTTCATTTTTGCAATTTATGAATACGAGGTATTTAAATATTTATTTATTGGCAATTGTGAGTATCATTGTTCTTATACTTAAATTTATAATTTTGAGCATGTAACATATATATTCCCGTACCTATACCCAAGAATAATAAATTGTCGTATCAGTACCTGTACCCATACCCGAACTGGTAACTTAGCTCTTTATCTATGTTCCCTAGAGATGCGTTCCTGCCATTTTTTGATGTCTCTGTACTAGGGACATTCCAAGGACTCCGGGACACCTTGAAAACGTTTCCTTACCATCTCTGATAAAATTTTTTGGCCCTAATGTCTCAGAAATGCGGGGACTTTTTGGGGACAGCTGCTCATCCCCAAGACAGTTGGGAGCATCAATGATGTCTCCTAACCATCTTGGGACAGCCAACTGTGCCCTTGCAATTACACTCGATTTTTTTAATAAAAAAAGACTCAAAATATATTAAAAAATATTTTATTGTTCTTTTGTGGGCCCCCACACCACTGTCATCACAAAAAGTAAATGAGTAAATGAGAGATTTTGGTCTACAAAACAACGAATTTTCAAGCTCTTTTATGGTGTATGACAGTCACATGTTAAGGTTGACTTTGCAAGATTTGAAAGCAGTTTTCAGCCATTTCAGTTGGTAAAATAGCAAGGTTTTCAAGATAAAATCACACAAAACAATACTTATGATTTCAAGCTCCATTTGTACCTCTCAAGGTGGTGTTTCAATCCCAAGATAGTGAATTTCTATCACTGAAAACAACAGTTTTTAGTTGTTTTTGGCAGTAACAAAATTGCAAGTTTGCAACATATGATGGCAAAGGTTTCAGTCTGCAGCCTCCTTTCCAATCTCAATACAAATTCGGGAACTTGTTGTCGCTTGTGTCAACCACTACAATTCTGAGACAAGGGAGATAGGGTCATTGATTGCACAAGTTCTTTGCAAGTTTAGGGGTAACAACATATTTTCTATGTTTTGTGATTTTTTAGTTGGAACTTGTAGCCTCTGGGTATTTTGTTGTAAATGTTATGTATTAAGGATCTATAATGTATATGATGAATGCCATATCAATGTTATTAAATGAATATTTAAAATTTTCCTATTTTTTAATAGTAGTCCCCTTTGCCATCCCCTGCTGTAGCCTAAAATGGCCTCCAAAAATTCTGTCCCCAAAACATGTCCCTCTGTCCCTTGCTATCTCCATCCTGGAAACTTGGTGGAACATAGCTCTTTATTGGGTATGAAAAATTAACTCTGACCAAGCCACTCATTTTTATCTATTTTATCTCTATACTAGGAAGGAAAGGCAAAAAAGGATACCAGGACAACATAAACATTAAATTAATGCATGTTCACCAAATGTCTATTCTAGTCAATCATATATGAAAAGAAAAGAAGCATCATAAAGAGGCAATCATGATTAGAAATAACTTTAGAATTAGATAATTTCAATAGTTTTTGCGAAACCCACAAGTAGTCATCACTGCAGTGCTATTTAATCCCAGGCTGGCTTCAAATTGCATTGATACCTGCTTTTGGGTCTTGCCAAAGCTGTATTTCTAATATTTATTCTGAGCAGTTTGTTTACTGCAAACATGATTGCCTGCCTATAATGTACTTTTTTCCAAGAATGATTTGTTGGAAACGGCATCAAGTATGCAAAACTGAAGATTGCCATACCAAAAAATGTTTTTTCAATTGTCTCTGTTCTTAGAATAAAGAGTGGTTAAATGAGAAAACAAAAGTGACATAACTAAATTAAAATGTGGTCAATTAATTTTTCTGAAGACTTAGCCAAAGCTTTGTCTTCCAACTCAATTAAGGTGGGTCATGGTTGCAAAACTCACCTAGTAACTTGCAAAATAGCCCATTAACTTGCCTAGCTGAGTTATGCTGAGTTTTTGGCAAATGCCACCGAGTTCTGCCAAGTTACTGAATTTAGGTATTTTTTTAATTTGCCGAGTTTCCTCATCCAAGTCAAAATTGGATCTGCTGAGTGGTGAGTTTTGAAACTATGAGGTGGGTGATGGTGATTGCTATGAGTACCTAGCAACACAAAATAGTTTACTTGAAGCATTTGTCATAGACTTATAAGCATCATGATGATTAAGAGGTGTCAACACATTTACAGGTTGCTATATTTTTCTTTTGAATTCTAGTAGGTCCAGGATAGTATGAGTTGTAGTATATGCCATTGATAAAGTTGCTTGTATGGTTTGTTTCCATTTATTTCAAAGTTATTCTTCCATCGTGTGGTGATGACAAATTTGTGGGAATTAAGCTCACCCTTGAGGTTTTGCACCATTGGATGAGCAGTAGTACCTTTATGACCTACCTCAAGATTGAGAGTAGTATCTCTGAAGTGTGAATGTCAGGTTACATCAGATCATTTGTCAAAGACTTGAAGCCGTGGAATTCTACTTATCATTTTGTAAAGTTGTATTGAATCAAATTTTCTATGGTTTTGGTCATCCACAGGTATTTGCTTGAGACTGTTATTGTGATGATGCATTAACTATTGTTTATGGTTTGCTTTTATGTATGCATGTCAAAGTTGTCAACAGTTTTCTTTCAGCTTATATTTCAATTGTGAAAGGTAGGTGGGTCTTGATTAAAGCAAACATGATTAGGAGATCTTTCCCAGAATGATTGCTTGTATTCACAAGTGTGCCATTGTTCAATTCAGTTGCTAAAGCAATCTCTTTTAGGATGTATGCACGGAGAAGGAACAAGGGTGTTGTGGATTGTGATACAATGATTAATTATTTCTGTACTACGTGAGTTGAATATATAGGAAGTTGATTTCTAATAATGTATTGTATTAGGGTTTAAAATTTATAAGGTTTTCCATTGCACAAAGTTATATTGCAGTATTAATATACATTTCTTTGACACAGTTTTCACCATTGCTAGTATTCTACAAGTAAATTATATATTGACTCAAGTGATAATCCTTGTACTAATTTCATAAGTAATGGCTAAGGCACAACTCTCGATGGAAAGTTACCTAATGTTCTGAAAAATTAAGGTGATTTTGCAAGGATTTATTGTAACTTTTGTTTTTGAATGTTACTTCAATAAACGTTTGTCCTCTGAAGGTGGCCCTAAATGAATTAGCTTTGAGAAGAGTTACCAAAAACCAAACCAGATGATTCAAAAGTGGATCCAGTTTGTTCGAGACTGCATGGAAAAGAGATCACAGCTAAGAGGACACCTGTGTTACAGGTCCAAAAACAGGTCTTTAATAGCATCAAACTCTGAATGTTATTGCATAGTTGGGTTCCTCTCAAAAAATTAGGCACTTTCAAAAACAACAGCACTTTGTTTTGAGTCCATATGCAAAAGTTATGGCTTCTAGAAATTGGAGGACAATTAATGCTAGAAAGTAGAAAGTACTGGTTTCATAAGTTTCACAGTGGTGATTTTGTCAAAAGTGGTGGTTTCATTATGATGGGAAGGGTTGGTTTTGTCACAGCTTCAGAAACAGGCTAACAGCCCAAACATGTTCCATACGCTTCTAATTCCTTCATTTAACTTATAGTGTCTTTTGATGTTCCCTATAGGTTTGTAAGGACATGTTATGTTACTGTAGGATTTTTATTTTCCTTATGTTAGGAGTATTTCTTTTTTCTTACACATATTACTTAAGCTTGTTTAGGTTTATTAGATGTGGTTAATGTGAGGACACGTGGTGGAATATATTGGTTACATGTGTCACTCTCTCCCACACATGGGTAGTTGAGTTACACACCCTCTTTTGGCTTGTTGTGCCACCTCTCCTAATCACTATTCTATCTTTACTTGAGTAGGTTATAGGGTAGCTGGGTTACACATCCTCTTTTGGCTTTATGTGCCACCTCTCATAACCTCTATTCTATCCTTACCAGAGGAGGTTATGCCACTTGTTTTGGCATTTACCACGTAGGTAAAACCTCCCACCTTTTATGGGTAGTAGGAGTTAATGCACCTCTTGGATGTATATGTCCTTATTTTGTTATATATACAACACTCCTCTCATCTTTACTAGTTCGGTGAGAGTGACGAGCGTATTCTCAAATTCTCTTGCATTGTCTCATCTTTTCTCTCTTTTTAGATTATATCTCCACTGCTATTTTGATCTTCAATCATCTGTCAATTGGAGTTGCGTGTGATCTATGACTGACATCAAATCCTGGCTCAAATCTTGCTTCTTGAAGAATCTAACATGTTAGTCTATAAATGAAGCACAGAACTGTGGAACTATATCCATCATTAGGAATCTAAGTTGTTCTAGAGTGTTTTCACAAAGAATTCATAGTGAGCAAGCAGACTGTATAGGCTTATCAGAAATGTAGCAATGTTGTGGTGAGAGGTCTTGGGGTCTGAAATTACTGAGATTCAGGCTGGTTATGCATCTAAGTGGCCAAGGATTGTACTTGTCATTCAAGTAATGGATTTAAGTGAGTTGTAGATCACATTTTGTTGGAGTTTTCTCTCACACGTGGGTTTCTCCAGGGTGAGTCTTCATATTGTGGTGAATGTTTCTCTCATTTACATTTGCAAATTCACATTAGTTGATTGGCATTTGGCAAAGTATGCATTATTGGTTTCTATAGGATAAATCTTTATGTTGCTGACTAGTGTATGGAATATCCATCCTAGTTAATTACTGGAGGAGATCTTTCGTACAGTTTATCTTCCTATTTCATGTTCCTATGGAAAAGTGGGAAACTTATGTAGCATATAGTTGACAGTTGAGACAGCTACTATTTTGTATTTGTCATAGACTATAGTTCTCATGCTCTTAATCTGGGTTTGTATATCCTTTTTTATCCCTTTAGCTATAGCATTATGACATCAGATGATTTGTCAAGTCAATATGTATTGTTGTGTATTGCTGATTACATTATACAATTACATGCCTAGTACCCCGTGGACATGAATTGTTTATAATTTGTAATTTTCTAACTTGAATTATCTCAAATTCTCCATGTGAATATTTTATTTCAAAGTTGGCCATGAATGTTAAAATGTTTAAACTGAAACCTTTGCACCACTTGTTTCTCTCATGTTTCACATTTGAGGTACACATTTGGATGTCCTCTCTGGAATGGAGTCTCCTGGAATCAAAATATTCAGAGTAACTTGCCCAACGATTTTCCATTTCAAACATTGCGTAATACTCTGCTTTTGATCAAGAAACAGAAATAGCATTCCAACATTTGAATATTTGCAAAGCTACTTTCCATACTAGTGGTGGAACTTTGAAAGACAAGATTAACGTATCTTCTTGGTTGTATTATTCCTAATGAACTGTGATTAACAAAACCATTTCCTTCATGCATAATATCTATGTATGGACTGCAGCTTACTGATATTGGAGTGCTTGAGAGAGCCAATTCATCTAATTAATAGACCATGTTTTCAGTTGCTTACAATATGACAACATAATAGTTAATTTATCAGTAGACATTTTCTAATAAGATTTATCTTTAAATGCCAATGATTAACTGCACTCAATGGAAAAGGAGCAGGATTCATGATAGAATTCTAGGTCTTATAATTCGCCAATTTAGTAACTGAATAAAAATTTGTTCTGTGCTTTGCCAAAGATTCATCTCCAGAGCTCCCCTTGCGTAGCTTAAGAATTTAGATTCTACATCAAATGGCAGGATCTATTGCAGAATAACAAAGGAATTGATTTGTTATCCCCTGAGAACCCACTGGAAAATACCTCTTATTACTTATCATAAAATTGTCTTCCAGAGGTCCTCTATCCTAAACTGTTAAAAAGTGTATCTAATCCAATTAATGGGAACTAGGCATAGCTGTATATATATAAGTCAACTTCTGATTCATCTTGCAAATTAACAGGTACTCGTTCCACCTATTGCAACAATTATTCCTGAGATTCTCTTTTGGAGAGAAAAAGATGTAGATACGTGCCAATCATTGCTGAATTTTAATTCATAGCCAAAGAAGTGCAAATCTGCTTCTTGTTTATCTTGCAATAATCTATTCCATTATGTTATTACCAAAGTGTATCCACCGAGAAATTTAAAAACTCAAATTATGTCAAAAATTAGCTTAGGTTGAATGCACTTGAATGTTTAATAATATATGGTTACTGCTTCTTTCTCATAAAGTTTTATCCACCGACTATACTCTGCATTGCTTACAGGGTTCCATGTAGGTCTGGAATGTGTACAACCCCTTTGGAAGTAACAGCTTCTCAACTAATTACCAGTGACATTTTTCCTACGTTTGCAGTGAAAGCTCTTCTCTATCCTGGTGCATTTATGCATGGCCTTGCAATCAACTTGTCCATTCCTAGCTGGGAAGGACTGTTGGAACGGTACAATTTAACTAGCACCCAGTTAACTTCTGCAGAAATGGACCTTCAGCGCCTTGAGGTAAACTCATCTTAGTTCCTGTCTGTTCAAGTATGGAGCAGGATGTCACATCAAAGTTTTGAATTACTAAGTGTTCCTCTCAAGTGAGCTGCTTGACAGCTTTTTGATTGCAGTGTTAACTGGCTTTTCAATAATAGTTTGCGAAGATGCAGATTTCTGTTAATTGCTTTTTCTTGTCTAACTATTCTATATTATGCTTTATGCATAGTAGTTTCATTGTTTGAGTGTGTATTCACTCTTTATGCATAATAGTTTCATTGTTTTGGTTGTGTATTTCACTCATTCTTGATTTTTTCCTTTAACTAAGGCAAGCTGCCATGTTTTTTTAGGTGTTAGCAGGTAGCTACTTTGCAGTTGCAGGTGCTTGTGTAGGTCTCTTGAAGCAAGGGAGGATGAGCATGTTTGGTACGCTCCTTATAGTTTGGGGTCTCATCAAAGAGAGTTTATTTGGAAAACCTGCTAACACTGATCCGGCAAAAGCAGCATATCTCTACCCCACAATGCTTATTGCCTTATTATGTTCACTTTTTGCTGTTAAATATGACATGAACAAAGTCAAATCAATTGCAAAACCCATTGCCAAACCTTTGAAGAGCTCTTCGAAGGCTAAACTTAAATAAGACCTGTAAGCTGGTTATGCCTCTTTGGGCATGGCAAAAACCCTGATGCTACACATCTTCCAAACTGAGGATCTTGTTTTGGTCAAAGAACTTTTTTATTTTATTCTTGCTTTTATGCTTTAGCAAAATTAATTCTTTTGTTTAGAATGCCTTTTTCAAAATGGGATTTCATTTGGTTTGTTTCTCTTTCGCTGTTTCCTTGGAATGTGGTTTGTGAGGAGATGCATCACAATGCCGTTTGCTCTTAGAAAAGATAGTGTAATTATCAAGTATGGTTATGTTGTGAATGCAAGACAATGATAAATCTATGTTATGTACTCTTAGATAATTTTGCTATAATGCGAACTTGTAATTTGATATACAATATCATGGGGCGAGAGTAATGAGGGACTACTTATTAACATTGTTTGTATTCTTTTCCTTGATAAAAGAGATTCCTAAGGATTTGGCATCTTAAAGATTCAAAGAAATATTCCACCATGGTATATTACTTCTTTAACTTTTAAACTGCTTCTGAAAGGTTTTATTGGTATAAATTTGATTGTTAACTCAATATTTGGACTAGAACAAAGAATTTGCGCTGAAATTGTAAGTCCCTTATGTTGCATTCCTTTTTCAGCATATTGATCTGCAGTTTCCCCTCAAGTGTCAAGATGTGGATTAGGTCTATTTTTAAAAAAATGAGGTGTAGGCAAACAATAAGTAATGTCCAAACAAATTATCTCGAAATAGTAAATAGTAAATACACATAAACAGAGATGGAATACAAAAGAAGATGTTGCATAAATAGCACATATATATAGGATAAGAGTTCTCAAAAGATGAGATGACAAGAAATTGCCCTAAAAATTCAGGCAGCAAACAAAGTGTTACTTAAAATTAATAATTTGGAAGGGCATAGTTCTTCTAGATGTCTCTAAAAGTCCTTGAATCTCTTTAAATTTGAGATCTATCTTCGCTTCTATACAAGAGTCTCTAAACATAGACTACTCATGATCCATTGGGGGTTAAACTTAACCACCACCAAATTGTTTTATGATGTAAATGGAAGTTGTTTATCTGAAACTTTAATATTTGCTTGATGCAAAATTTGTTTGTAAGGTGATTACTGAGACTGCGGCAATGTATCCATTTGTCAGCATGGTGTCTGTTTGAGGCTGTCCATATTTCTTCTTCCTAGATTTCACTATGTTCTGTGTCTATGAGGTGCAGATACTTTTTGTTGTTAATTGATGGGACATTTATTTTTACCGCTCATTGCTGCAGAGGCATACAAGGCTGCAGAGAGTATTCATCACTATATCATGGATATTAGCAGAGCAATATTGCTGACTTCTATCTCTATCTTAAGCTGTTATATTCTCCATTATCTTCTTGAGTCTGTGTTTATCCCTGCTTAACTGGGTTCCAATTCTTATGCTTGAGCATGCTTCATGCAAAAGTCAGATTAGGGCTATGGTACATTGTACTTAGGTTTGCCAGCTTATTGAAATATAGCATAGTAGAGTTTGCTTCAAGCCATTTAGAGTTTAAAACTTGATGGAGGTTTTATTTTTATGCTCTACTAATTTATTAAAAAGATTATTCCATCATTATCTTTTCACCTTATAAGATGGGCATATGCCATAAGCTGATTCATGAGTTTTTAACTGAATGTGGTTACCATATTAAAACTATGCATTTTCTAGACTTGTAACGCATTTATGTGATGCCTTCTCTTGCCAGATATTGTATGAAGTCAACATGCGTCCAAGGCTCAGTTGCAACCTAATATTCTTGTAGATGATATTGTTGTTATTTGTTGTGTTACTCCACTGTTAGGCCTTTGCAATAGGGAGATTGGAGTGATAATAAACTAATATTGTTACCCACTTCCTAATGCGATTGATATGATAAGATGTATTCATGTGTTCTAGCTCTAAAATACTATTATGCTGCCAGCTTGCTTGATGTAATTGGATGTCATCACATTCCCAGCTCTAAAAGACTGTGATGCAGCCACCCATTCAAGACATCGAATCCTGCAGGACGCTGAGAGCCCAAATTGCTATTGCTGATTTAAATGTTGTCAATATCTTAGTAGCATATTTGATTTGTAATTTTCTTAAGCGTTGTCTACTATAAATCATAACAAACCTTTAGTTTCCTATGTTATTGTTCAGTGATCTAGTAGAACAATTGAAAGCCAACAAACGGGTGGAAATTGATTGCATCTATTGACTACGCTTTATATGTTGATTTCAACATGTTAATGTTTCACACCCAAGTCTACACTACGGAGAAGCAGGCATATCTACATTATAGGTTGATGCATGGTGCATGAGTACCCTATCAGAAGTACATGTTAATATCTGAAATCAATCATTTACATGGAGATGTTGAAAAAAAGTGTCATAGCATTGCATACGATAAATATTCATCCTCTTGCAACATTCAAATGCCCAATTACCTAGACCATCAATATACAACAATAATTATAAAGAAATATAATGAATAACACAGTTGTACACGATAGAACTCTAGAATTTGCCATGGAGAAACCCTCGAAGGGAAACAAAATTCAACAAAATATATGCTTTATTCATCAATGGCAATGGAAGTAATAAGCTCTCTTGGAGCTAGGAAGCTTTTCAACTCCTCTTAACAATACAAAGTACAGCAACCTGTTCATCTTTGGCCAGTGATGATGTTTACTTTTCTCCTTACTATCATGCCTCTCTAGGTGGACTTGTTTTTATGCTCTCAAGCTTGCTTGAGCTTTCACCATTTCATTATCTGAAGTTCCTTTAATTTCATGGAGTATGGGCAAATCTGGTTGGTTTGTTCACCTTTTGGGGTATCAATTGGTTGGTTTGTTAACCTTTTTGGGTTAAAAAATGGTTGGTTAGATTCTCAATGTGCATGTAGAAACATGTTAAGAAGCTGTAGTTTATGTTGATTTGAACATTATTTGCCCAAGTTATTATTTGAATACAGTAGATTGTGTTTTACCCTTTTGAGAGGCTACAAAATCAGTTTTGAGCCAAATTTGTGTGAGCATGAGTCAGATTAAACCCGAGTGTGTTTGTACAATGGATTTTTACTTAAAGCTCACAAACACTTTAAAGATTGTGTTGGAGCAAATGAAATATCCACGTATAAAACAAAGAGCAAAATCTCATGATAAAAAAACAATAAGTAGACAATTTTAATTCTTATGTTCAAAGAAACGGTACATGCACAGATAGATGATATATCTCTGTGGAACTTCAGCAGATTCATGCAATTAGGCTCAACTAAGATAAGATTATAACTAATGAACTCAGGTCTACGAAGATATGGTAAGATTCTTATTACTCAACTAAAAACTAGTAATTAGCCAATAGGCTATATATTGTAGGAGCTTTGTGCTGGAAACATGTCTCACACCGGCAAACTACGAAAATTTCCCTCAAAATCGGCAATGGTTTCAGTGAAATGCAAAGTTGAATCCATCCGGCGAGGTGAGCTTTAAATTTTGTAGGTGACTTACAATTTCCATCAAATCTGCATTTACTCCACCGCCTGCAATCAAATTTCTCCACCATCTGCAATTTGATTTCTCCACCGCCTGCAATCTGATTTGAACTTATCTCCACACAGGACTGTCATATAAAATTTCGCTCTGCAAGGGAAAGGTTATTGGACACGAGCATGGGGAAGCAGTTTGATAACTGCAACGCTTTGAACCAGGTTTAGGGTTTCGGTCCATGGGAATATCCATCACCCCCCAATCTCTAGTCGCGCCATATGAAGCCACCATTATCCACTTCCCACAAGGAGAAATGGAGGGACTATAGTCGGCCACTCCGTGGGGAGTAAGACGAATAGTAGCCCCTGTTTTGAGGCAAGTTGAGTACACTACAGACTAGCTAAGGAGATCCCTTTCCTGACTAGGCTTCTCTCGGTTTGACACAAAAAAGACTCTTCCGTTGCGGACAAAAGGCCTGTTGAAGAAGAACGCAGCAGGTCCCTTGAATTCCACCGTACTAAATTGCTTACCATAATTATCTTTCTGCTCTGCTCAAGTGCATTTCCAGTTCGCTCGGAAATAAACACCACTGTCTCCAATCCCTCGTCTGTTTTGCCAATGCCCAATTCGGGCTTTGGAAAAGCTGGATTTTGTGTGGACCTATTTCTCCCTAATTAAGTAGACTCTGTTTTTTTCCCCTATGCAGATTTTACAGGTCTGAAAGAATGCTTTTGTTTACCAAATCTAGGAGAACACCAAAAACAGAGTCTTAAAACTGTTTGTGATTCTGAACATTCAACCCTATTAAGCTATTTGACAGTGTACTAACATGACTATATTTATGACTGTGTTTCCATACCACAAAAAATTCTACTCCAACATTATCCCTATCCAGACAAAATTTATTTTCTGGTTAAGCTACAATATACGTGTATGCATATTTGTTTTTCCAAACCAACATTTACATTAAAATTGCAATCTCTATGATTTCATGAAGCTAATATTTCTATTGGGGTGTATATTTCCAGACAGTTGCTCCTAAGTACTCTGTTTACCACCTCCTTAGTAAATATTGCTATGGTCTCCTTTTTTTTTGAAATGCATTGCAATAGAATGGACAGAAAAGACGGTAAAAGGAACCATTTCAATTTTCAGAACACAATGAAATTTTATAACAGTCGCCTTCTATACTTTGATCAATTTATATTCTGAAATCATGCGTGGAGATAAGCCTTGTTCGCTCTCCATGATATGTTGAACTGACTTTCGACAACTCTAAATAAGGTTGCATGGAAATGTAACTGTGATATATAGATTTGATCGAGCATAGATATCTCCGCTGTTTAGGCAATCTACTGAACCAACTATCCAAACGGTTAGTAGGAATTTAAACAAATTTGTTTTCATGTTTTATTTAAGCAAAACCTTTCTACTTAAGTAAAATCTTCTTAATTAGTTGTCCCCTAGAAGTACGTTTTGAAGTCCTTGTTGTTGATAAACAAAATATTTCCAAAAACTCTCTATAGAGGTGAAGTCTTCGATGGATAACCTTTAGAGGAACAATAGGTGATGACTATCATTTATGGCACCCACTTGGAACAACACAAAAAATATATTTTACTCTCTTCTTTTTAACAAACAAAATATATGAACAAATTGAGTTATTTGTAGCAAGAGAGGAAATTGAAAATGGTAGAGCTAAAGCTAATTTGAATTATTTTGGTTGTAACATTGGGTGCTTGGAATGCCCAGTTAAATTAATCTACTCTCGTTTGTGGAAGGTTTCTTATCAATAATATTTGCTGAAAGTAGTTCTTTATACATCCAGGATTTTGAAAATAATTAGATTACTATTCATCTTTAGGATTGGGGTCTAGATAAATGCACTGTTAAATTGTCCTCATATGTATATGAATGTCAATAGACGTGATATAGAAATAACATATTTTCCAAAAACCTGGTATATGATATAATTGGAATATGACATCAGTAAAAATAAAAAATATGCCTCAACATGTTAATTTACACATATTTTTCTATCGACATAACCCTTGCACCCCTTTCTGTGCAAGTGCTAGTATATACTACTGTGAGGATAACTCCAAATTAATAATTATTACCTCTCTGCACGTTGTTTTAGACTCCTAAGACGTAGGACATATTCGAACAAATATAATCCAATCCCAAAAAGGCAATTATTTCTCAAGATGGTCGCAGGAAGTTGGATGAATACGCAATGTTCAAACATGGGATAAAGAATTCACAAAGATTCAAACAATGGTTTTCACCTATGCAAGGATGGAATCCTCAAAGAATACACATTGACAGGTTCGAAGAATATCTGGATTAGATTTAAAAAAACAAACACATTGCGAGCCTAGTGTATTGATAAGTGTAAGTTTCAACAAAACAGAACACAATTCTTCCAAATAAGATATTGCCTCTTTCTTCATTGGCTAGAGGGTGAACAATCTATACGAGTGAATGTGCCCACCTTTCCTCTCTCCCTATAAAGGTGTTTTTAAGTGAAAACGGTCTCCTTTCTTTGTAATTATTAATATGTATATATTTTTCCAATATTAATAAATTGGAAAAAACCAAGGTTCTAGTCCCTTACATAGCAGAATAGACATAAGAAAGAACCAACAAAAAATCAATAATAAATCTTAAATACTAATAGAATATTAACTTAAAAACTGTCTCTAAGATTTATTAGGATAAATTTTAAATTACCTCAATATTCATAAATATAGCTAAAATCAAAGAGAACAATCCACAAACAACTATAGGAACAACAAGAATTACAACCCATAATAAGCAAGTAGGTTCTTCTAGTTTTTTAAAAGTTAAGTTTTTCTTCCAAAAGAATAGTAACATCATGCTCCTTTAGCACATCAGATTGCTTCTATTTAACATAAACAATGTTATTAGTATGATAATTAAACAAAAAACGTAACAATAGAGAAACAATGAATGTAACAATAGAACTCACTCAATCTTATTCATCAACAACAATATATATATTTATACATGTAACAAACCCAACAACCTTCCTACAATTATGTTAACAAATATGACAACTAATGTAGGTTATTGAGAATAAATTGAAGTTACTAAAAACAACTTGAACACCTATCCAACCATTACTGACTTCTATTTGAAGTTTAATGACTCACATATAATAGAAACATAATTTTGTTATGACTTATTATTAGTTATGTTGGAGCGTATATTCCAACACCCCCTCTTAATATTACAATAATAAATTGACTAACAACATAAAAAAATAGAAAATACATTATGTAGGAGTTGTTCTTTGAAAACAATTTTTGGACCAATAAGACTTATTCAAATTACTCCAAGTATAGTCACCTAGCTATAATATAAGTTCACAACATCATTAGACACTAGTTGCACATGAAGTTTTCTCATCACCCTCATAAAGGTATGTTGAACTTCTAGATTTCATCCCCCTCAGAACTATTGGACACCAATCCTCACATGTATGTCTCATAACCCCAATGAGGTATAGTTTCTTTGATCCACAAACACCTTATACTATTGAGCATTTAACTATTCTCTACTGCATCCCTTACTGTCTTCAAAGTGTTAGCCTCTTCAAAATAGAACAACTGCCTCATCTTCAATGAAGTCATCATCACTATCATCTAGTGGTTTTTCAACAATGACTATGTTTTTTGATTCTTAAGTTTCCCTTTGAGATTTTCCATGTTAAGGAACTCAAAAACCAAAAAACATTTAAGGGTTCCTTACCCCTCTCAGCTTCAACTAATTACAACTACCGTAGGATTTCTCAAAATAATATTTGGCTTGGCAACAACAAGTTTCTTTAAACTAGCATTTTCTCAACTCACAACATAAATATTTTCAAACCAAGATTCAAAATAGAGTAATGTAGAACTCTTACAATGATAAATTCACAAGCAGAGATATCATTCTTAGAAGAGCTTAGCCTATTGAATTGCCATATCTTTGAGCTTGATGATTGCAATTTAATGGCAACTTCTATTTCTGTGCATCCCTTCAACTACAACGCTTGGAAGTAAATCCCTTCTCATTGGAAAAATATAAACACAATGTTGCACAAAATATTCCACAACACCCTTACTCAACAATCAGGTGATGTACTATGATTGTAGTAGGTGCAACATATGGATTAGCTCTGATACCAAAATAGAAAATGTAACAAAATAGAAACACAATGAATGTAACAATAGAAGAACTCAATCTTATTCATCAACAACAATACATATTTATACATGTAACAGACCCAACAACCTTCGTCTAATTATGCTAACAAATATGATAGCTAATGTAGATTGTTGACAACAAACTGAAGTTGTTAAAAACAAATTGAACATCTCTCTAACCATTATTGACATCTATTCAAAATTTAAAGACTCATATATAACAAAAACATAATTATGTTATGACTTATTATAACACTTCCTATTATGTTGGAGCGTATATTCCAACATAATTACCTATTTAAATAATCTCAAAAAAACTAAAAAATCATGCATGAAACCTTCTAAAAAAATAAAAATCCAACTAAAATAGCCATAATTTTTTCTATTTAATTAATAAGTAAACTAAAGAATAAATTTCAAATTTCTTCATTCTCACATTTCTCACATGAACATTTAAGTGATCCATCATAGAAATATTTTAAATATAAATGTGATATGCAACATAATACATCCCATTAAACGAGAGAAATAAACTATAGAAATCTAAATTTTGATGTGAATTTGACATGTACCATATAATGTAAAACAAGCATCCCATAAAACAAGGGATGTGACTAATCTCCCTACAAAAAGACATGTCTTAGACATGATAACATACAAAAATGCATGAAACATACATAACGTGACGAGACAATGTAGTGGGGGGCTTGCCAAGATGAAGGATAAAAGTGACAATTTTCAGACGGGAGGAAACATTATAGTGTTAGAAATGAGGAGATAACGGTGTCGTCAGGTAGTGTGTCCCACATCTGACAATTAGCATTGTGGTGGGAGTTTCACCATAAAACTTGTTGCCTTGGTGGCTTGTGCGAGAAGCTATCCTTGTCACTTGATTTCATGCACCCACGAGCATTGGAGGCTAATGTGAGTAAGACCTGCATTGAAAATTGTAATAAGTATTGTTTTTCAAGAAGACGTGTTGAAATATGATAATGCACAAAATAATTGCAGGTTGGAAAACACTTCGTGTTGTGAGTTTTTTCATTATGCACATTGAAAGCTGAAGGTTGGAGTGCACGGGGTGGAGTTGCAAGATAAAACAAACCAAATTGAGGTGAGAGGTGACTAACCAATTGGGTTGTTACTTGTAAATGGTTTTAAAACAATATGTGGGTTGTAGGTTCCATAACACCTAGTGTTTTGCAACCTGCAATTTTTTTTGACTATATGAATGCATTGAAAACCTTTTGTTATTTAGACAGTACAAATATAATGAAAGAAACCTTCTAAATTTATAACAACTCTTACTTAGATTAAAAATTGCACTTCAATTTCCTCATATGATTGAAAAAATGCACAAAATAATTGCAGATTGGAAAACACGATGTGGGTTGTCAGTTATTTAATTTTGCATGTTTAAATCCAAAGGGTTGTCTCACGGGGAGGAGTTGCAGGTGAGAGATACATAAAACTAACCAAATTGGCTTGAGGGGTGACTAACCAATTGGGTTGTTATGTGTAGAGGGTTTTACAACAATTTGTGGGTTGTAGGTTTCATAACACTCGGTGTTTTGCAACCTACAATTTTATAAAACAGTATGAATGTCTTGAAAACTTTTTTTATTTAGACAGTTTGAATGGCTTGAAAATCTTTTTTTATTTAGACAGTATGAATGTAATGAAAGAAACCTCCAAAATTTATAACAACTCTTCCTAAGAGTAAAAATTGCACTTCACTTTCCTCATATGATTGAAAAAAAAGCACAAAATAATTATAGATTGGAAAACACAGTGCGGGTAGTCAGTTATTTGATTTTGCATGTTTAAATCTAAAGAGTTACCTCATGGGGAGGAGTTACATGTGGGGATGCATAAAAATAACCAAATTGACCTGAGGGGTGACTAACCAATTGGGTTGTTACGTGTAGAGGGTTTTACAACAGTTTGTGGGTTGCGGGTTTCATAACATCCAGTGTTTTGCAACCTATGATTTTACAAAACAATACGAATGCCATGAAAACCTTTTGTTATTTAGATAGTACGAATGTAATGAAAGACACTTTCAAAATTTATAACAAGCTTGAGGAAGACTAAAAATTACATTTCAATTTCCTCATATGATGGTAAAATAAATGCATAAAATATTTGCAAGTTGCTAAACATAATGTGGGTTGTCAATATTTTCATTCTCTATGTTGAAATTTAAAGGGTGGAGAGCACGTGGAGGAGTTACAAGTGGGGGTTACATAAAACTAACTAAATTGAGTCGAGGGGTGACTAACCAATTGAGTTGTTACGTGCAGGGATAACTTTAAGAACCCTCCCTTGGAAAAGGTGTAAATACCTAGCAAATCTTGTATAATTCTTAAAAAATATTAATTTTATTGGCAATTTTTTTCTTTTTTTAGGAAAAAATAAATTCAATTGGAAAATCTTTTGTAATCACTAGAAGTTTGTAGAAAATCTTGGTGAATTATAATTTATTTGAAACCAATAAAATATTTTCATTGGCAATTAAAACCCGTTTCAAACCAATAAAATATTCTCACTAGCAAATTAAACTTATTTTCAAACCAATTAAAAATCTTCATTGGCGAATTAAACCTTTTTTCAAACCAAAAAAATATTTTTGTTGGCGAATTAAACCTGTTTTCAACCAAAAAAATAATTTTGTTGGCAAATAAAACCTGTACTCTCACCAATAAAATATTTTTATTAGTGAATTAAACCTATTTTCAAATCGATAAAATATTTTCATTGGTGAGTTAAACCTATTTTCAAACCAATGAAATATTTTTGTGGTGAATTAAATTGGTATGCTAATAAAACTCATAGCATGGGTGGCAAAAATATCAAATGATGTATATTGTTCTATTTCGGGACAAATTGTCCACACACCCAAATTCTTACATAAAGTTTCTGAAATGGAGACAAGTGTCAACATATTATAAGTCCTGATAAGAAGTGAACGAAATTTATTGACTTGTTAGCAGATATTTATTATTTAATAAGGTACGTCAATCCACTTAATTCTCTTAATCTTCTCAATGCTTTGAAGTACTATGTTTGAAGCTAGATGTCAGTGCAACTTAACGACTATGAGTTATATTATTCGATAAGTTAATATAACAATTTTTTGATAAAAGGCCAAAGGCCTAAAATATTTATATTAATTTGGCAACTAAAATACATTCTTATGAGTTTCAATACATATAGATAAGGAGAATATGATCATCCCTCAGAGCAGAAAGTTTTCTTAAAACCCAAAACACGATATAAATGCAACTAGGGCCCTTCAATGGAAGAATCAGAGATACACTTACAAACTCCTTCCCCTAAATCAGAGATACACTTACAAACTCCTTCAATACATATAGATAAGGGGAATATGATCACCCCTCAGAGCAAAAGTTTTCTTAAAACCCAAAACACGATATAAAAGCAACTAAGGCCCTTCAATGGAAGAATCAGAGATACACTTACAAAATCTAACTGTGCATCCAGATACATCTGCTCAAAACTCTGGTACCCAAGTGAGCACCCAAACATAAAAATGGCTTTGAAATGTCACCAAAACCTAATTACAAAATAACTTACCAACTAGAGCAAAACATTGTACACTTCATATATAATAAGAAACATAATACAAAACTTTCAAAAAGTTGGACTATTCTTCATTGAGTGCTTGTGTATAGTAGATAAAGTTTATGACCCATTCAAAGTCTTGGATCGGCTCGATATGAAGCATTTTATTCAAAAAGTTTACTCCCACCTCCACCCGCTCCCTATGCCCAAGCAGTGTTGCGCCTTTGATATCTAGGATGAAAGGGTGATATGTTACCACCTCGCTTGGAACAAAGAGAAGCTCCAAGCCACAAGGCTTGGTTATGCTAATACCCAAAGAAGTTGCTTCCAACACCTCCTCCAACCCACTTAGAATTTTAGGTATGAAAATTTTGTGAGCCATTTCTACTACCTCCATCTTCGAAACTTGTAGGTCCAGAAGAGCTGCCATAAATCGCAAGGAGATGTCTGAGTCCACCCTATGTCACTCATCCGACGACATAAATTCTAAGTTAATATAAAATTAATATACTCTGAAAATTAAAATTAATGTACAATTTTTCTTTTGATGAATGTTCAATGGACGACTGTAGTTGCATTCCATAATGAAATATCTAAAGCGCTAGACTTGCAAATTCAACCTTTGGAATCACCCTAGAATCGTTAGATTTGCAAGGATCAATGGTTGACCTTTTATTTAGGTGTGTTATTACTTATTAAATCACTTAAATTCATGACTTGGTTTTTGCAAAATAATATTACCATTTGTCACATCAACATGTGTGTCTTTTGGTGAATTAAATGCCCATGTATTGATGTCTTTGTTTTATATATACTTCACCAACTTGATGTTCTTCATATCATTTATAACATATTTAATTTCTCTCTTCTCTATTCATAATTTCACTGTGATATTATGGAGTCTTCATGGTGTGTCATGCTACCCAAATGTTTTTGGGAGAAAAAAAGAAACAATTCATACGATAGACAAAAGTTGGGTAGGGTATTCACTATTCCTTGTGTTCTTGTTGAGAAGGCTATAAAAATAATTCTGGGTAGGGAATGACTTCAAAATAACCCCCATGCTCTATTTTCTGAGGTAGCTTCTACTTTTTTGTCCAATTGCATGAACATTTTGTTGGATAAAGAGTTGGTGAAGATGTTGGCAATATGTTATTTTCAGCCTTTCATTTACTCTATTTCTTTATTGGAGTTGGCACTTGAACATTATAATTTTGAATTTGGGTTAGCCCCTATTGGTGGAATCTTTCCCAAAGTTGAACTAACTTCTTCTATAGTGCAAGCTCTTGCCCTAGTTGTTATGAGGTGTGGTATGGTTTGTGATATGACAAATGAATCACTCCTAAGCCTGGAGTTTTGGAGGAAGGATTTGGGTGATGCCCTTTTCATCTTTGCTCTTACTTTGTTCATCACCTCTTGCTCAAACACTTGGTTTAGGGCCTCCATGGACCATCATGATCCTCTGCTGCCAGTCTCCTCCACGAATGATAATGAAATTTTTGTACTTCAAAATTGTATCTTTTTTTTTATATTTAATATAATATAGTGGTTTTGCCACGTTGGGCATTCAAAATGCAACAATTATTTTTTGAGACTAAAAATACATTTATAATTTTTGTATGATTTATTTGTTTACTTCTTTGACATATATATTTACTATTAGTCTTAATTGTCAAGAAATTGGTATGCGAATAAAAATCATAATATAACCCACAAAAATATTATTATTTAATAAGTTAATATAACATTAATATACCAAGAAAATTAAAATTAATGTAGAAAAATATTTCACTGTTTGATGGATGAATTTTCCACACACCTAAATTCCTATGTAAAGTATCTAGAATGAAGAAAAGTGTCAAGTTCAATATAGTTATAAGTTCCGATCAGAAGTGAACAAAATTTATTGTGACTTGTTAGTGGATATTGTTAATGATTAAGCTACAACAAGCCATTTAATTCTCCATATTTTCAATGCTTCAAAGTACTCCGCCTGAAGCCAAATTTCAATCCAAAAAAGATTTGCAATGGCTCTCCCATGTGCCAATGAAGTGCAAATGCAACAATTGGTAATTTGGCTCACCTTTTCAATTAAATTAAATTTAAAACATGTAAATTGAGGTAAGATAACAAGATGAAGATCCTTGATCAAATTATGCAATATTTTTGTATTAAATGTTTTAACTATCAACTTGTGCTTCAACATAGTGGGATGCAAAATCAAGGTCCATTTTTTTTTATAAATTTAGCTGGAATTACCGATGAAGTTTATCATAATCTTGATTAAAGCTTTGGTTTGAAAATCGTTATGGAATTTGATACGCTAGTTTGTCTAACTAGTCCTTGATGACAATTAGCCTTCTTAGGAGCAATTACACATGGCATAGTTTATTTTAAAAAATGGAATATTCTTGTTTTAAAATATCCTCCTTAAATCAAGGGATGGATTTTAGTTAATTGAACCTCACATTCAATCTTGACCATTGATCTCTTGATTTAATCTCATCCCTTGATCTTCATTCTCTAATCTCCACCATCGATCAAACCTTCATAAAATGTATAAAACAAGCCTTCACCTTCATTCAAATTCAATTCCCAATCCTTTGAGAACATTGATAATCATTTCTTGAGAATTTAATTGAGAAATTGAGTAGCGTTTGTGAATCAAGATCTTCATCAACATTATCATCAAGCTTTTGCAACATGGGTTATGCATGATTGAGCAATCCACATACCAAATTAGCATAATTCAATAATGGAGGACTAGGTTTTCATACATTTTTGAAGTAATTTGATCTTTAAATGAATTGTGTTTATTTAATTAATTCATTGCATTCAGCTTCATTGGTTAATGGGTTTAATTGATCTCTTGATTCTAGATGTTTGATGATTTATAACCCTGATTGCTATAATATGTCTTTTAATCATTTCCCATTATTCTCATTGAATAGTATGATAATGATATTTTTGTGGCCCCAAATTTATTGATGTCCATTATCCATCTTTTGATCCCTATGAAGGAATGGTAGCCTATTAATAAAAAAATATTGTATCTTGAGATGTCTTTGTAATCAATAATGGAAAACTTTAAATCATTCTCTCATGAAATCCTATAGTTTGTTGTTTCTCTCAAGTTGTATCTGGATAGAGGTAGAATATGGTGACCATTGGTCTTATAGCTCAATGTGTGATTGAAGGGTTTCTTGACTTCAATTTGAACAACTTTAGGTGTCAGTTGTAAATAATCCCCTTCTTTTTGTATTGCTAGCATGTAGAACCACTTCACTATAGAATATGGGAAGCAAATGTCAAACTGACTTCACCTATAGTTGTAATAACTTGGAGGATCTCATAGGATTTATATGATTGCTTCACTTATCTTATGTTATCTTCTCAGTGATTCATTATCCATGATTTAGTGGTTAGACTATTTTTTTTGTCTTCTATATGTTAAGGTTCATTCTTTGCTCATAAGTGAATATGATCTCATGCATTATGTCTATACATGGGAATGTAATATTAATGTAAGCGGAGGTTAGAAAGGTGAGGGAAAACTTTATAATTATTTTTATTTATTTTTTGGGAAATAAAGCAATTGTTTTGTTGCTTAAATTTTTTATGCCACTACTTAGTTCTTGGTTGCTTTATATGAATGAAATTTATTAGATTAATTATCTCCTTCATTATGTTTCTCTTCTTAATAATAATTGCTAATGGTAATTAATCTCCATATGCATATTTGTTATATTAATTATCAATTTTAATTATTGCATGTCTAAGGAACATGGTACACCTTCCTTATTGATAATACAATTGGTAATACTCATGAAGGATAAACAAGAATGATCATGTGTGAGTAAACTACAATTCTCTAGTTTATATCATTACAATGCTTTGAATTTTTTTTTTAAATACTAGAACTATTATTTTTAGGATAAAGTCGTGGCATCATTTAACTGACTATATAATCCCAAATATAGGCATCATCAAGCTTATAAATCCCCCAATCCATTTATTTTCAAGAACAAACATCTTTCAAGGTGTATTTTAATTTATAATTTATTGTGTTCATGTACAAGATTAAAGGTACAAAGAGTGAATAAATGTGTTTTCAGCCTATATATCCTTCTTGTATCCTAATGAACATGTATATATATATATATATTTTTAAGTTGCATTTCCTTTAAAAAATTATTCAAAATTCATTGGGCAACACCCTTAAGTCTAACAAAGCTCAAAGTGTAGAATAGGTGTATCCACCTCTTATTCATTAGCCCACCTTTTCAGTAGTCTTAATCGTGGAAATACTTGTTTAGTGATTTTTTAAATATCCTAGAGAATAATTATAACAATATGCTACCTTTAAAACATAACCAACACCTCTAATGCTTGAATTTTAGTTCAAATTATATTAAAATTCAAGATCCTCCCATTTAAAAATTTCCTTTTGTAAAAATTTAGAAGTCAATGTTTTCTAAAAATTATTATATTTTTTTGTCAAAACTAGATGAACTAAATCAATTTCATTATAGTGAAATCATGACCATGCTAATGTGGCAACAACCTGACTATCGCAATAGTGACCTATGATGCAAAAATAGTTGAAATAATTTTGTAGAAGAAAGTAAAAATTATATTGTAGCATTGTTAGAACATAATGTTATTAGGGGTCATACCATTATAACATTGTTCTAATATAATGTTATAAAAACTTATATATTGTATCCTTAATTAAGCATATCCCATTTAAAATTATTATAATATAATAACTATTAGATTATCGATTATTTATAAATGGTAATTTTGAATAGGTGTGTCTAATATTCCTTAAGGTATTTTCTACCCCTTCTCCTATATTTAAGGAGGTTTTCTATCATTGTGAGGTATTGAATTTGGAGATGAATACTGATTTTTATCACTATACACAAGAGGTATTATTTATCATCTGCAAGTAAGGAGAAGTGGTTCCCTAGGTTCAATCTATGTTCTAATAGATCATTATGTAATTGTTTTATAATGGAATGATGTTTTATGAGTTTTCTTTAATCTAAAAGAGTTTTTCCCATGTATATATTGTGCAATATTCTTAATCTATGTATCTTGTACTTTTTCATTTTATTTATTTAATACTTATTTATAATGATTAGTAACCTAAGATCCTTGTTTCTAACAAGCATAATCTATAATATAGTAGTGAATAGTATAGTGTGGCTATGGCCCTTGATCCTAAAAATTTAAATTTGAATGAACCATTTGCTTTCTAATTTTTTATGTTCTATAATGCAAGACAACTACCTCCAGACACCAAAGATAAGAGATAGATATAACAACCCTATAAATTAAAATTCAAACAACTCTGAAACTACACTCAACCTCATGGAAGACCACCTTTTGAAAATTATTTTGAACCACCAAATGTAAGCCTTTTCTACTAAAAACTTGGAAAATGAAATCCCCCACATTTATCTATAGGAAGATGAATAGATCCTAATTTTTCTCCCAAAACTACCCCTCAAATTTCATAGTAAAAAATCCCCACATTCAACAACAGGTAAAGATCACCTTTAAATAATGAAAAAAAATTCTTGAAGAACCAAATCAAATTTCTTGGCATAGATTGAGACTAGAAATAAAGGTGAAATATGCAAATTTAATCATTCAAATCCCTCAAGAGTTGCAACACCTATTGCAAGAAGCAAATAAATGATTCAAGAAAAAGACATTACATGCATAATTTTGCATTTCACATTAGAAATCTGTTATAAATCTCTTACAACCAGCTTCAAAATTTGTTAAATCATGCCAAAAACATCTGCCTTTTCATTCCAAGGCACCCAATTGAAATCCAACATATTTCTTCCACTGTAACTACTCATTTTTTTGACTTTTTTAACAAAAAATTTACCCACAATCGTATGCAATCTTCAAACATTCTTGAAAACTTCTACAAGCCAAAAATCAGATTTAACTCTTTAACTAGCAAGAAGCACCTACAACATACACCAATCCAAAAACTTCATATTCCTTTTCATACATTCATCATTTCCTTCATTTTTCTCATTCTTTTTCCAACACCAACCTCCACTAGGAAATATGGGCATGACTTTTCCTCTTCTTCCTAAACAAACATTGGTTACTGCTTTGTACAGTTTGGGTGTGGGTCTTCCTCCTCCTAGCATGTGCTTTCAATGGCAATTCAAAAATTTCCTTCTCACCTCTCAACCCACTCTCTCCAGTCCCTTAACACCCAACATTCCCTTTTCTTCAACAAATGCAATTTCAAAATTCTAAAAGGAGTTACAATTTTAGAATAAATGCCCACTCACAACCTGGGTGTGGGATTTTCCTTTTTAGAAAATTCACAAATTTCAAACATTTTAAAAGCAATTCATAAGCGAATCAATAAATTAATTAATAATTTTCACAATCCTTGACATCAAACCTTACTATGCTGGAGGATTTGAGGATTTAAAATAATTGTGCCTACAAGAAAAACCCAAAACCAAACACAAGAAATTGAAATCAACATATTCTTGGGTGTGCAGGATTGCCCATGCACCTAGATGCTCTTGCATCAAACAACCCAAGTAAGAAAAAATGTTTCATGAATCATAAACTCATGAAAATTTGAAGACCATGTGTTTGTTTTTGATCCACCATTCTTCTTTATTTTTTAAAAATTTCTTCTTCACATTTCCCTTAACCTTTATGTCTCTCTCTTCTTTCATCCTTCCTTTATTTCTCCCTCTCTTGAATTTATCTCACTATACCGCAATTTGTCCCCCCACTCTATCTTATCATCTTCATCATCTGCAAGTGAATTGGATCTAACAAATTCATGAAAAATCAATGAATTGAGTTTGCACATCATTCTCACCTATTTCTTCCCCTTCCTCTTCTTCCTATAGGCCATGAATAAGATCTTTGTGCAACTTAGTTTGTAACTTTTTTTTGTTGCACCTAACCAATCCTCCTTCTCCACATTCTTCTCTAAATTTTCTTAAATAAGAATTGGCTTCAACATCATCATTAGTATATTTGAAAAAAATGTCAGTTAGCTTACTAATCTCCTCTTTATCTAGTACTATAACATAATTTTCAAGCTCCTCATATCTTTCCATTTTAACTATCATTCATATGCAAATCAATATCAACAAAGAATCCATAAAACTCAATTTTTACCTCTTTATTTTCTGTTGTAGCTTTCACCACACATTCTGTCAATGCTAACTACCCCTCTTCAATTGCTTCGACTTGCATTAGTATGTCATCTTTTCATCATTCTCTGCTGCCCTTTCACCTCTTCCACTTGATACATTTTCTATGCATTCTTCTTCACATTGCTACCCCAAAATTTGAATTGTCTCCATGTCCTCAGTAAGACCAAACTTTGTTGCAACTTGATTATTCTCTATATTTGTAACTTCACCCTCTTCTTCTACAACAATAATATCCTTTATACTCATTTCCACATCCATAAATTCACTAAATTCCTTTGCAAGTAACATAACATCAAACTCATTTTCACAAATATCACAGAAGTGACCTTTTACTTGTATGTTTTCTTTCTCCTCTATTGTTGCCCTGACTTTCCCTTCACAAATTATTGCTTCCACATCCTTCATGCCTTCATCTTCCACCTTTTCTTTGTCCTCTTTAGTCCTGTAATCAAGAAACCAAGTTTTCAAAATTACCATAGCCCGCTGTGATTTTTTTCTCCTCTTTCTTTCTCCATTCTTGCTCTCTGCTTCTCTTGTTTTATTGCTTTCTTTTTGCCACAATTGTATGGGATTCTCCCACATGTTCTTCTTTCCATAACCTTCCCATCATAAGATTATAGCAATGCATATTTTCATCTTTCTTCTCGCCTCCCTCTTTACCCATTCTCTCTATTTCTTAATGGATTTCTAGCTCCTCTCCTTCTTCTGGATAGCATTCCACCTTCTCTTTAAGTTTTTCAACTTTACACATTTCATTAGCCATCATACCCTTTTCATGCAATCTTTGTTCACACTTTATTTTAGCCTCTTCAAGTTCTCTTCTTTGATCCATCTCTATCACACCCAATCTAGTCCCAATATTCTTTAATTCTCCAATAAACCATTTTGTAAACCTCTTTTTTTCCCACTCCTCCATAGGTAAAATCCTCGTGCTAGCCTTCTCATGACCCATCTTGTCATCTTCTTCAATGACATCTTCAGAGACTCGCAAGCCCCTCTACAGTTACAAGTAATCTTTGCAACAAACTCACACTCACACAAATATCCTCTACCCAACAAAGACTTTGTAAGATGCACCTCTCCAAGACCTCTTCTACCCACTTTCTCTCAATGGAAGAAACCTGTACACCTTCTACCCAAATTTATCCATGTTGGAAGACAACCCATATGATTCTCCTAGAATCAACTCTCTCTCACAGCTTCATGGCTTCACTCTTCACCACTCTTCACCCATAGGTCCTGGTGCATACTCTACACACTCAAGATCTTCTAGCTCTGATACCATTTGATACAAGACAACCCAAACACCAAAGATAAGAGATAGATATAGTAGCCCTATAAATTAAAATTCAAACAACTCTAAAACTGCACTCAATCTCATGGCAAACCACCTTTTCAAAATTATTTTGAACCAAAAAATGTAAGCCTTTTCTACTAATTTTTTTGGAAAATGAAAGCCTCGACATTCATTTACAGGAAGATGAATAGATCCTAATTTTTTTCCAACACTACCCCTCAAATTTCATAGTCAAAAATCCAAAAAACCAGTAGTTCCGCAGATTCAACAACAAGTAAATATCACCTTTTAATAATGAAAAGAAATGCTTGAAAAACCAAATCAAGTTTCTTGGCATAGATTGAGTGTAATACCCCTTCATTTTTCTCTTTTGATCGAACAATGTTCTGTTTGGTTATGCCTTATTTTCCGTTAGTACCTTGACTATGGTACTCAGTTACTATTAGATCGCTATCTATAAAGCGATGTGATATTTTGATGTGATGGTATTTTGTTCTGATGTTATCATTATGGCATGCTTTAGATTAGCATAGATGATATTTGAATTAATGATTTTTTATGCTTTTGATTATATTATTGATGTTAGATTCATCAGTTGGTAATACTGTATTGGTGAAAGGGACGAGATTGCACCACTCGCTTGCGAGCGCCCTGTGATTCCACGACTTCCTCTTCACGGTGTGTTTTAATTATGATATATATATGCATGTGGATATACTCTTTGTTCGTAGGATTCACAGGTACAGGACATCAACTCCACCTAGTTTTACAAGTTTGAGCGTGTCCATTGCCCAACGACATTCGATTGGGAGATAGTAGCTAGGGTTTCCATGCCAAGTTATCACCCTAGTCATAGTGTGTCGTCGGTTTTAGTCTGGTTCAGTTGTTTTTATATTGTTCAATTTGCTTGGATTTTATTTAAATTGCAAGTTAGAAAAAGGTAAATAAATGACTTATGTAGTTAAATTATTGATTAAATTAATCGGGTTATAATGTTAGAAATGTTATTTAATTTATTAATTAATTTAATTTAATTAATAAAATAATTTAATCTTGGATTAGATTTATTTTATTGATTAATTAAATTAATTGTGTTGAATTGAATTAAGATATTCATTTTGAAATTAAATAGATATTTTGTTGAAATTGGAAAATTGGAAAAATGTTTTAATTTGCATTTTTTTTGAAAATTTGAATGCAAAAAGAAATTAAGATATTTTTTGTTTTGTTTTGGAAAATGTATTATGGTAGTTGAATAGATATTTTCATTTATTTTTTTTTGGCTATTATTGGGATTTTTGGATGAAGTTTTTGGGAGGATGAAAAAAATTGAAATTGAAGGGAGGAAAGGAATTTCTGGTTTGATTTTGGATTTGGAAAAACAAGTTGGATTTCTTGGAGGAGCTGGAATGAGAACAAGAATTCAAAGCTCCATTGACAACCTTTCAAGCTTTTGGAAAACCAGGTTTTCTTGCTATTAAATTAGTTTTCATTTGGAAAGGTTTCACAATTTTTTATTATGCTGTTTGAAAATATTGAAACTCTGTTTGATGTACAAAATAAACCTATTTTAAATCTTGTTTCAAAATTGTGAAAACTCTGTTTGGAAATAAAATTTCTCAAGAAAAAATGGTGTTCTTGGCTGTAAATGATTATTTTGAATATTATTTGTTCAATTTGTTTTTCAATCTCTTGTGGAGTATTTAAATTTATATATAGATGTATATATATATATATATATATATATATGTATGTATATGTATATGTATATGTATATGTATATGTATATGTATATGTATATATATATATATAGTATATATGCATACATATGTATATATATACATACATATGTATGCATATATACTATATATATATATATATATAGATATATTATTTTTATATTTTAATTTTGGGGAGGTTATGATGTCAATTTTTTTTTTTTAAATATCCCTTGGAGGTGCACGGATTTCAAAATCCGTAGGTTTCTTATTAAAAAAAATCCAATTTTTTTTGGGGTTGCTGGGGCTCAACCCACAGCCACCCCCATGGGAGGCGCTGTGGGGAGCCGCGCTAGTGCACTCCCATGCGGTGGCTTAGCACCGCCACCACTGACCGTGGTGGTCAGTTGTGCTAAGCACAGTCGCGCCACCAACTATAGTGGTCAGTTGTGCTAAGCACAACCATGCCACCAACAGTGGTGGACGGTTGTGCACACTGCCGCCACCCACAAAGGGGTCGACTGTGCATAGCATAGTCGACCACCCAACCCTAACCCGTACGTAGCCCAAGAACGAACGCGACTTGCCTTTTCAAATTCGTTTTTTTATAAAAAAATTAAAATATGAAATATATTTTAATATTTTAATATTATATTTTTATAATATTAAAATATTAATATATATGGTGATAATATATATATATATATATATTTAATATTATAGTATACAATATTAAAGTATTAACATATATATGTAGTAAATAATTAATTATATATATATGTAATATATATGTTATATATACATAGGTGTATATATATCATTTGAGGATATATATATATATTATATATATATATATAGTTGAGTTTTATTTTAATTTTAATATATGTATATATATTTTAGATATATACATATATTAAAATATTGATTTAAATGATCACAAGATTTAAATGTAATTGACAAATTTAAAATATTGGGTTCATAGTCAATTTATTGATTTTATTTTAAAATAATATTTATTATGGAAAAGTATATTTGATTTTTTAAATAATATGTTTATTAAGATGAATTAATTGTTTTAAAATAATTAAGTTGAAAAGAAGAAGCATTTATTTATTTTAAAACGATGTGTTCTGATTCATAGAAGTAAATGTTATTTTACTATTATTTAAGAGCAATTAGGGAATTAAATATCTAGTTAAATTTTATTCTTTATCTGAAAGAGACTTAATTTAATTAGTTTTATTCAGGCAATAACCATTGAATTTTATTAAGGGAGATGTATTTAATATATCCAAAATTAGTTTATTTCCTCACAATTGCTTTATGTGATTATTTCCTCTGTGTTCATGTTTGGGGAAATGGGTTAAGTGTCTTTAATATGTAAGTCTCCTAGAGGACCCTAGAGGATGGGGGTTGTCTTTTTGTGATGTCAACCATTTGTTTTTCTCTTGGGTAGTGCATGGTGCTTTGTCAGTGATTTACCCGGTTTCCATGAACGGAGGATTTGTGCCTCCTTGTAAGGAGTGGCTTTGTTGTGTTTGTTGCCTCCAGTGTTTGGAGAGGGTTTTGTCTTATGTTGCCTCCTTGAGTTGGAGTGGTTGTTTTATCTAGTTTGTATGCACTTTGGTACCCTTGGTGATTGGTTTATATGTGGGTTGTCAAGTAGAAGAGTGGATTCTGTTAGGGGCCAGAGCCCAAAGAGGTAAACTAGGTAGCCTTCGGAGGTGGTTTAATCAAGTGATAACTAAATTAATGTACTTAGAAGATTAGGTAGTATTTCACACTAATCAAGATAATTTTGCCTCACTCATAGACACAAGTGCTCATTTAGGCTTGGGATGAGTGGGAAGGCCTAGAATGGAAAAGGTCATCTATCTTGTCTTTATGAAAGGTATTTGATTCTGCATGAGTGAGTATGGGGGCCGAGATTTGGTTGAGGCCACCAGGATAACCCATAGTGGGGGTTGGAGCCTATGAAGATTCCCAGAGGATATCCCATGACGAGTTGTCTGATGACACTCTGTCTAGGACAACAGTTGGTATTTGATTATTATGTGTATAGTTTTCTTAACATACTCGATCTGTTTTATAATTGGAAGCAATGTGACCATGTTAGAGTTATACTTGTTTTGTACATGTGATTGGTTGTGTCAGTTTGGTTCAGTTATGTTCTAGCCTGTGTCTAGAGGTAGATGGTCTTGTATAGGAATCCTTGTTACTATCTCCTAGCATGGGGGGTGGGCCTTCGGGTACCACTTGGTTGGGTGGAACGTGCACCTTACTCCGTTGGGTTTTCTTCTTGTTCGTGTTGACGAGATTTCTAGTTGGAGATCTTGTGGGATCTAGTTACTCTTAATGCTTTTATTCATTTCAGTTGACTCTTGTAATTTATTACCCCTCATTTGTATTCGAGGTGAAAAGTTATAATTTGTAATCATGCTTATTGGATTTACCTCATTCGGGGAATGAGTGATGTAATCTCCTTATTATATTATTGTTATTTGAAATCATATTGTATCTCTTGTTGTGATGATGTACTTTATCTTGTATGGAATGTATGTGTTCTTAATATCTTAAGTAGATAAATGTTTTGGATTCATTTATGTTGTTTGGGTCTTAAAGTAAACTCAGTTTCGTAACCTTAGGATTGTTTGCAATGGGTAGTGAGCTTGCATGTTATTTGTACTTAAACAAAAAAATTAAAAATTAGTACGTTTGAGTAGTTAATTGCAACTTCCTCTAGGGTTGCGAGGCAGGGCGTTACATTGAGACTACAAATAAAGGTGCAATATGTAGATTTATTCATTCAAATCCTTCAAGAGTTGCAACACCTATTACAAGAAGCAAACAAATGATTCAGGAAAAAGATATTGTAGGCACAATTTTGCATTTTACATTAGAAATTTGCTACAAATCTCTTACAACCAGCTTCAACATTTGTTAAATCATGCCAAAAATATTTAATTTTTATTCCCAGGTGCCCCATTGAACTCCTAGATGTTTCTTCCACTGTAAATACTCACTTTTCTAAAAAAAATTAACAAATAATTTACGGACAATCATATGCAATCTTCAAACATTCTCGGAAACTTCTACATGTAAACCAAAAATCAAATTTCAAATCATTAACCAACAAGAAGCACTTGCAACATACACCAATCATAAAAATTCATCTTCCTTTTCATACATTCATCATTTCCTTCATTCTTCTCATTCTTTTTCCAACATCAACCTCCACTAGCAAACTTGGGTGTGGATTTTCCTCTTCTTCCCAAACAAACATTGATTACTACTCTTTACCATTTGGGCGTGGGTTTTCCTCTTCTTGGCATGTGCTTCCAATGGCAATTCAAAAATTGCCTTCCCATCTCTCAACCCACTCTCTCCACTCCCTCAATACCCAACCTTCCCTTTTCTTCAACGAATGCAATTTCAAAATTCTGAAAGGAGTTACAATTCTAGAATAAATGCCCACTCACAACCTAGGCGTGGAATTTTCCTTTTTGGAAAATCACAAATTTCAAAAAATTTAAAAGAAATTCTTAAGTGAATCAATCAATCAATTATTTTTTTCATAATTTGACATCAAACCTTATTGTACTGGAGGAATTGAGGATTTAAAATAATTGTGCCTGCAAAAAAAACTAAAACCAAACACAAGAAATTGAAATCAACATGTTTTTGGGTGTGCAAGATTGCCCGTGCACCTAGATGCTCCTGCATCATTTATGCTTGTAAAGTATGGTTATGATATAAAATGGTAGTTTAAGCATATAAACAATGTTCATTGTACCTAATGTTATCAATTGAATTAGGTTAGATTTTAAAAAAATGAATGTGTTGTATAGTTCATGAATACATGTATAGAATTAAATGTGATTTATATTTGAATATATTTTTATTAAGTCCTTGTAATGAAAGTAAATTATCCCTCTTGTTCTCTTGATAAGGAGTTACTTCACCCAACATCCACACATAACACAAAATATGTTAATAATTTAATTTAAAGGTTCAGATTATTAAGAATGATGAATGTGTTGTATAGTTCCATGAATACATGTATTGAATTGCAAATGTGATTTATATTTGAATATATTTTTATTATCTCCTCCACTTTTTGATCTATGTGAGTCTAAATTGATAGAGAGTTCAATTACTTTGACCCTTTTTCTTGTAATCTCTATGATTTAATGCAAGATTGCCCTTACACCATTGGATGCTCTTGCATCATCACTAATGTAATTTGTACTTGTAAGAAGTGAAACATCTTGTTTTATAAATGGTAAGTTGCATTTTTCTATTCCTTCTTAAGTAATCTATATTGAATGCTAAATATATGTCCATGTCTTAGTGTAATTGTACTTCTTGTATTCTTCTATCCCTTATCTCATGCATAATTGGTTCTCAAAGGAAAAATAGTAGATTAGTAAATGGTTTCATGTTATTTATTGAATGGCTAGAATAAGATGAATAAATTATCTATTTTATTTCTCCATGATTTTATCAAAAAGATTAGGTAGGTATTTATGGTTTTATTTACCATGCAATTATATCGATGTTAATTAGAACTACTAAATTTTATATGCTAACCAATTGCTTCTGCATTTACTATAAGTAATTCTAGGAGAAGCATAGTCCTCCCTCTTCTCATCTAGTGTCTTGGTAGTGTGGCTAACATGAGAACATAACTCCCTTAGGTATCATTCATGTTGATGCCTTGGGTAAGTGCAAGAAAATGGGTCCACTTTTTGGTCAAAATATGAAATCATTTCTCTTGAAAACCATTTGTCATAGCTGAGGTAAGAATTTGAAACACTTACACAAATAATATTAACATAGTGTAAAAATATGAAATGTATTTTTTTTTTTCTAATTTTCAAATATGTTATTTATTCTAATACCTAAATGATAAAAGTTGGTTTTGTATAGGATGTGCAAAAGTGTTTTTTTATATGTATGTTTAAGGTCAAAATATGTATGCGTGCAAACAATAAAATAAGTATTAAAATAAAATATTATTCAAAATTATTTTTGTGAAAAGATGCATATAGTTGAAGTTTGGTCAATATAATTTTTTGTAATTTTTAAAATATTTTTTTACTATGATTAAAGTTTTTTTAAAAACCCTCATGTAAGAACAAATTAACTTGACCTAAAATTATTGTTACATGATCTTTTAATCATGTAGAGAATCGTGTTTACATTGGTTAGATATTTTTTCCAAAAAATCCAAAAGTTAATAAATAAATAGTAATATATGTCATTTCAAGTTTATGAGAATTTTTTATTAAAAAGCCGATTAATAAATATAAAAATATGTTCAACACTAAATAAATTAAATATTTGAAAGTTAGACATTGTCATATGTAATGAGTTTTAAATTTTGAAGAAAAAGGTCATTAGCCATATTGCCAAAGTCAATTTTTACTCTTGCTATTACCATGACATTATATTTATAGGTCCAAGGCTTAAGGTTTGGTTTTTCAATTCTATTCCAAGCCTAAACTAAAGAAAGCATGTGGGTGTTAAATTTTAAATTTTATGGAATATGTACCTATCACAAAGCATGCATCGATTCTAGAAAATAATGGATATGCATTCTTAAAAAAAATTATACCATTTCTAAAAGGAATAGTTACCCATTTAGAAATGGGTACCATTCTTAAAGTAATATGTATGCACTTCATAAAAATATGTACCCTAGGAATGGAAGCCCAAATTGAAATGGGTAGCCTTCTAAGTGCATTGTATTTAGGTTCAACCTTATATTCCTAAGAGGGTATGTATTTCTTATGAAATGAATATGCATTCCTTGCAACAACCTTTTTCCCCATTATACTTCTACTAAAAGTGGGCTCAACTTCTTGCACTTACCCCCCTACCACCTCTTAGTTGCTTCTACCATGTAAGGTGTGTCATATGGAGGTGCATGCCACTTTAATATTCTTCATGTCCTTTTACATCAAATTTTCTTGCATTTTGACTAATGCATATCTTATATTCATTAGTACCAAGTGGAAATGTATGTAGTGATGAAACCTATACATGCATGTTGTATTACCAATTGTGATATTCTTTTGAGTTTTTTTTTTTTTTTAGACAACATGAATCAGAATCGGGTAGCCGCTCCCTATAAATTACAGTGCACTTGGTAAGCCTTTTTCATTTGATCGGCGACACTAGTGCAACACACCCTTTGGTACCACATGGGGACAGTGGGGAGACTAGACCTCATGACCTCTTGCCTACGATAGGATGCTTTAGCCAATTGAGCTAGGCTCACCGCCCTTTTGAGTTAAAAAATTATTGGCCTTACATTTTTACAATTTTTTGTCCATGTTGGATCTCAGACATTACAATATGGATGTGGGGCCATTGATTTTAGAGAAGTAATTATAATAAAGGGAAAATGAGACCTATGGATGAAACTTGTATAATGCTAGAAATAAATTTAGGGAAATTCAATCTTTAGTAAGATTATGATGTTTTATAAGGACTCAATTGTGTAGGTTTTGAGTAAAACTCATTGATTCATATTTCATGACTAGTGATTCAGATAAACCCACATAACATGAGCATGCATGATAAATTTAGCACTCATTACATCTAGGTAACGCTCATAGGGGTGAAGTATTCTAAATTCTTGGGACGTCACCCATCCCATTACTATTGTGATTCAAGTGTGCTTATCCATGAAGTTTTTCTCAAGATTAATCCCACTTAGCTTGCTACCAAATTTGTAAAGAATAGATCTGTATAACAATATATTAATGCAGAAGATGTTTTAAAACAAGTCATGCTACTGCACAATGTGGTTTTGAGAAAAAAACCATGAAGGCTACATGGTGGAAAGGGGCTTCTCAGCAACATTATACGGTTGAGAAGAATGTTGAGTAACCTAGGAGTTTTTCTGAGGTGGTTGCTTTGGAATCTTGGGGACTTGGGGCATCCTCTTCGAATGTCTCAAATGTTGGGGCTATTGATACTATGAAAGACTTCATTGTTGAAACCCCTAAAGAGTTAGAGATTGGGCTTTCGGCTACCACTTTAGGTGATAGTGCTTCGGCTATCTTTTCGGGTGGCTCTCTTGTTATGTCTACGCCTGTTGGGGGGAACTTGGATCAAATCTCTAAGACTGTGACTGCTGGCATTCATCTTCAAGATAGTGGTGTGTTGGCTTGGATTGATAAGGCAACACATGTGGAGGAGGGATGGACTACTGTGAAGGGCAAAAAAGAAAAATCCTCTAAGCCTCCTTCTGAAATGACTCTCCGCTCCCACAAGAGTAATTCTAAATGTAAATCTTGATGGTTCTTGTTTGGGGGTTGGTTTTTTGGCTGGCTGCTGGCCTTTTTTTCCTTGGTTGTCTGTGCTTTCTTGCCTTTATGTCTTGACAACCTTCTGGTTTTGGATTTCAGATCCATTCAAAATCTGTTTGTAAAGGGTTTCGGGTCCCCTTAAAACCCGTTTTTATCCTTAATCAAAAATAATATATTAATGCAAAAATATGATATAAACTACGATTTAAAAAATAAATAAAATTGAATAGTAGATTACTCATCAATTTTTGATAAATAAAAAAAATAACTTCATTAAATTTGTTAAGTGTATTCATCATAGAATTCTTCATAAATCTAATCAACATGCATCTTGACTACAATTAGGACTTGGACTTCAACAATTTAAGATATTTCAAATAGAACATATAACATATTAAAATACAATAAATACATGGTCTCTATCAAATATTTTTAAAGAGAAGTCAAAGTGTGATATTTGAAGTTTGTAGGAGAGAGAGCATCAATAGGATGTATTTTCATCCAACCACAAAGCAATAGATTCATCGGCCTTACTCCAAATTGGAGAAGCCCAACCCTTCATGAAGGATCTAACAATTTGAAGTTGACATACATGAAAGAATCTAGTGAAATGTGCTTTCATTAAAAATATAGCATTATTTTATCTAATGCTCATACATGCATACCTATATCTAATGCACATGTCCATAAAAAACATGACATGGAAGAGAACAAAGATCAATCAATTTTACACTTTATTTGATTCTAGCTTTGGAAAAAGCATGTCTCATATGTTATACTATACAACATATTTAATTTATTCATTAATATTAACCTAGTATTCTTTGGCTAGCCATATTCAACACATGTCCACTCTCTCAAGGTTCTAATTATAGTATTCTAATGAATATAAAATGTAGCCTTAAAATACAATAATAGTGAATTGGTTGATCTAACATCATTTGTAGATGAACAATTTTTTATTTTTTCTAATACCCTAGGCAACAATTAATGATTCAAAGACTAATATAATCTAGGCATCACACATACTATTAATATAGGGTCAATTTAACCTCTATTTACCATAATAATACTATCCTATCTCATTAACAATATGAATATTTTAAGCTCATGTATGCAAGGAAATAAACACCCTTAATGGATAAGGTTCATTCTTGGCTTATTACAATATTTAAAACTAGTCAAGGCCCACCTAACTTAATACTTTCCAAGGCAAATAATATGTTATAAGTTTGAATAGAGATGGTTCTACATTTAGATATCATTAAGTTTTGATCTAGTTTTCTAACCACTAGTAAATAACAATAACTTACTATAGACACTGAAAAATGTCCTAAGTCTACGAGCAACATTTTTCCTTAGTCCTCATCCTCTAATAATTAAATAATTTTAACTATTTAACTATTTAACTATTCCTGATTGTATTCCTTTATTAATTAAATTATTATTAATTATTTAATTAATTCACTTTCTAATCTCTATTCTACCCTGATCAATTAAAATAAATTAATTGCATCACTAATACCCCCTTTCTCCAATAATTAAATAAATCATTATTTATTTAATTATTTATCTTTCATCACATGTCTATAGTCAGATAATAATAATTATTTGACCTTTTATTCTTCTATAATTAAATAATTGATGAAACTATTTAACTATGTGTCATTCTTCTCTTTTAAATAATTGATCCAAATCAATTATCCATGTCTAATTTCTATATCCTCCTTCAATTAAATTTATGAATTTAATTAAGTCTCCTTTTTCATTTCTTCCAAATAAATAATTTGAAATTAAATTATTTATTTGCCACTTGTCCTTCTCCTCCATTTTTGACCCTCCATTTTGGTCAAAGATCCCCTGTCATTATTTCATGTCATAGTCTGCATGTCCTGCATGTCTATCATAGCCATCGGGCGTCATAGCCATCGGTGTCATATCTTTTCCATGCATGGCATATTCTGGTTACATCAATTTTCAACCGTAGATCTTGGCATCTTTTTAGAAGATCGATCTTGGCCATCCATTTCGTAACCTCCCTCTCATGAATCCTCATCCGTTGATCTTAGAATCTTTCTAGAAGATCAATCTCGTCCGTTTGTTCGAAAGGTTGTCTATAAAAGCAACCTTTCTCCTCCATTTTCAATTTGACAACCATTATCTCCAACTTTCTTTCTTACTATTTGCAAGTATTTACACAACTGCATCAGCAAATCTGAGGGCAATATTGTCATAAGAAGAAATAGGAGAGACAAGAGAATTGAAGCAACTTCAAAGAGGAGTATTTGATTTGAATTATTTTAGCTTATTATTCTCCATTTGTTTGTATTCTCTTGTTTGGATGAGGTTAATAGCTTAGAAGTGTTAGTTGTCACTTAGTCTATGCTATTTGATTTTCTCCATATTACACTTACTATTCAACAATTCTTATAAGGAGAATATATATGCAAGGTTGATCAAAGTCTAGTAAATGATAATATAACAACAATGACTCAGTACCTAAAAATAAATATAGTTATTCAAGATCATAATTGTCTCAAGTTTTTTGTATAAAAAATTGAATTTCAAAAGAATAATATACTTAGAAGAGTTAGCTTGAACTCTAACAATTCAGTTATACTATGTAGGACAAGGTACCTTAGAAATAAATTTGATTTAGATTTATTAATAAAGTAACTAGTATATATATATATAAACATTTTTATTAGCCATTAAAAAATAAAAGAATTGACATTATTTAAAGAGTTAATAAATGGATGAAATGAATCATCCACAGACTGAAACCACAATTTCAATTGTAGATCAACCTACATACATACATACATACATACATACATACAATAATCATAATCTAGAATAATGAAGATTCAAAAGAGTGATATTAAAGTATATAAAAAATAGTAAGATGATTTTTTTTTTGAAAGGGATTATTTAAGAATTTGACATATGGCAGTTATTTATAAAAGTAAAAAATATACAAGAGTTAAGTTCTAGTTATTTTTAAATAATTTGTTGTGTATAGATGCTATCGTGAGTACATTGAGGTGACTCGGTCATTATTGTGATTGTGTTAGCATTCAAGATGACACAAATTTTTATGAAGTCTCAAGAATCTACATAAATAGAAACTAGGAACAAAGGGTCACTTGGTATCTTAAAAATTGATTTAAATGCTAGGAATTTAGCTAAATATAAATTAAAGCACACAAAGGTTAGAAACACTAAAATGAAAGCATAACAATGTAAAAATTACAAAATAGGTGAATTGTAACTCCAAACTATGGTGTCTTCTCTATACAATTTTTTGTTCATAAAGAAATAATTCATGGCCATGATCCAACACCAACATCACATTACAATTATACCATCTTATGTGACACTCATAAAAAGGCATAAAATTCTTGTGATACATCTTTTTGACCTATATGAAACTAACATTTTTTCTTACTTTTGCATAATTATCACCATCACATACTATGATTTTTATGTCACATGCTTTCACTTGATCTTGGCACTTGGGGGCAAGGTGTCATTGCCTTTTTTGCAAGTTTTACATTCTCATGCTTTCTCTCTTTGGGAAAAAGTGGGGGCAAAGTTTCCACATAATTCCCAATGTATATCAATTAATTACCTAAGAAATAATACTTCAAGTATGCATTTGGTACCATTTTTACTTCTATATATATTCGTGCTCATTTCTCACACTTAATTTTTCAAATTTACACTTTAAAACTCAAATGATCATACCATGTTTTAGTCATAATTTCTCTCTACCATCAATTTATTTGCATTCCTTTGTGGTGTACACAATTTAAAGGAGCATGTTACCTGCTAATTGTATTTTCAATTTATGTGTAGTCTCATGAGTGACACACATTTACTTTAGTGACTTGAAGATGTTTTGAATATAGAAAATATTATATTCTGTTTTAGTGCTTATTTATTTATTTTATATTTATACTTTGGCATGTATGCACACACACCAAAGTGGAGGAAAAATGTAGAGAAGAAAAATAGATACCCAAACATTTGTTTCTCTTGTTTTATGTCACTTTGCGTTAATGTCTTGGACATATGATTCTAGAACATAATTTTATTATTTTGGTGCATTCATAGATCCAAGATCCATTCCAACACTAAAACATGAAATGTCACTCTATTTTGAACTATTATCATTAAGTTCTCAATAGTTTACTCATTATGGGCATAATTTAAATTATGATTAGGTGTGCCTTGGATAGGATTGTTACTTCAATTGTATCCCCTACTTTCAACACTTGAATTCCCATATTGCAAGTCCAATGTTCCTAGGATCTTATAGTTCTCTATAGGCAAGGGTATCAATAATTCAAATTCATGCATCTACCATTATGTATTTAAAGTCACCATCCTAGGTCATTTGATAGATCAATATATCACATGATAGCGTGTGTAAGATCATATAATATCTCCCCATTTTTGTAATTACATGAACCATCAACTGCTTCTCTCTCAACTTTAGTAATAATCAATTTCTTTGCATTACTTAATATCCATTGTCAAAGCACAAATTTGAGGAAACTGTTTGATACAATCACTTATCAGCTCACATCAACAATTAAAAAAATCTTGATTTACAAACATTCACTATCACAACACATTGACATCCATTGCCACCCACTTATCTCTTTCATTTTACTAAAAAATACTCTTCAGACTTGACTAATGCACAAGAAAGCCCTAACTTCAACCTTTGCATAATAAGTCCCTATATACTATGTAATACCACCCCCTATTTCCTTACCTTAGACATTAGCAAGCAAGACAAGGTCATGTTATTGGGATAGTAGGATTATTATGATTTCGTCCTAGATACTCAATATCTCAACTCTTTGATGTATAATCCTATTTCAGCTACCAACTTTCGAATCTTTATCACAAAATATCATTAGATAGAATTTATTTATGTTTTATTTCATATCTTCAATTTCTACACATTCAATTACAATTTATCAGATTTTAACTCTTTATTTAGAGGAAGTTTTATATTACATTTGAATATACACACCTCTCAGATATTTTGTAGAGATAATTTCTTTTCGACTGCACTTAGATACCATCCAAGATTTGTCAATCTTAACATAAAGGAAGGAGGAAAAAAAACTTTCCTCCTCGTCATTTCCTAAACTTGATTTAATTTTAAGGTCGGATATTCCATTCGGCATTGCAATCAATAATCGAACTGACCCATTCTTGTTTGTTAGTTTGTATTAATGTCTTACACCCTAAAATAATCATACATATTCCAAATTTGGTAAGATGACTAACAAGGTGGGTAAGTTGACGACATCAACTAAGGATTTTTATTGTATTCTCAGTCCTCACCAGATAAGAATTTCATTTATGATTGAATTTCTTCTTCTTCTGTGAATGTTGCAGAAGAGTTTACAGTGCTAACTGTAAACAACCCATACTTTATTTTTCACTTGGGGAGTGAACAAAAGCAATAGCCATGGATATGGCTGTGGATGTTTTCATTCCAGAGGATTACATGAGGAGGAGGCGCTACAGAACCAAATCTCCTGTTCCATTGCCCAACAAAGTAGTTGGTGTGGAAGGTGCAGCAGTTGATCATCATCAAGTGGGGAATAAGCCAGATAAGGTTGGAAGTGTCGATTTTTTGATTGCTTTCTTCACTCCATAGTTTTTTCAGGTGAAACAACAGAAAATGTATTGAAGATTTAGGATTGCAGGCTTCATGAATCTCAATGCAAACTCTGTTTCTGTAAGCAATTTATGGTACTTATGTTAGAGGTACTTTCTTCTTCATATAAATTCGAGGTCTTTGAATTTAGACTTATACTTATGATTACATGATAAACAAAGATGGAATTGGGTTTCCACTGACTGCTAATGAGGATTTAGCCATCATGATGTGCACTCACTCTATATCTGGTCACCCACTTTCATATGAAAAACACTTATATTATTCGATTAGTGCAGATTTTTATGTCTTCTCATGTGCTATTTTTTTCTTTTAATTGATGTGTTTATGACTTCTTAGTAGCACTCTAGGTAAGAAGCATCCACTTTGTGGCCATGGACATAGCTATAACAAGATAGAACTAATAACAATATAGAATAGGCTTAAGTGATGCTCAAATAACCACAAACTTCACATTTTGCCCTATAATGCACATTTAAGAATGCCCTAGAGGAGAAAACTTCCTAGATAGTCTCCTCCATGGAAGGGATGTGATTGAGAGGAACAAACATTAAATTGTCAATCTCGCAGATAAATCATTTATATTCTATAGTCGAACCTTAATGGTATGATAGATTGTCATTATGATTGGGGATCTATTCCTCCTTTCACCCCGTGAATTTTCAAGTATTGGGTTGTTCAAGGCAGCTATTGCTTTAATCCTAACTTGGCAGCATGAAATTGAGTATATATTATAATGATGTCCATCCAAAAAATGTTTGAAACCATGTTATTCAAAAGTCATTTTTTTATAATTATAGCATTTTCTAATTGTTTAAGGTATGGTGGTTTCCTATCAATTTTAGTTTGATTTCTAACTATAAGTAAAAGTGAGGCCACAATTTTTGCATCTAAGATCATATTTTCTCATCCACATATTTCCCTTTAAGATCTTTTGCCTCATCAAACACCACTACTTTTTTAATATCTTGTAACCTTAGGTCAAAATTGTGCAACTACACAAGGAATTATTTCATTACAATGTTACGGAGGTCCAAGCTTTCTTGAATCTTCTTCACTTTTTCCTAATAGCCCTTGACATTTGTGGCACTCAACAAGATTGGCAGGAGAGTTTGGCAAGGTGATTGAATTTTCTCCAAAGCTTTAACTTGGGGAGTGGTGCAAATATTTTTGGGCCTAATCTTTGGTGCTTGATAATATGGAGATTACTAGATGAACCAAGGCTAAGGAAATGTTGGATTTCACAGGAGCCTTTATTCAAAATGACCTTCCCTTCATCCCTTTTTTTAGGGAAGTTGATGTAAGGGGGATCCATGCTATTGTCCTTAGGGGGTTTGGAAAGAGACATAAAGATCTCGACCACTAGGTTTTCAATATTTTTTTCCAACACTAGAACCTTGGGGTGTTGAGGGGGATGAGGGATGTTCTACCCCTTATTCAAAACAAGGTATTATGTTTGACAATGGAGGGGTTCATTAGGCACTTTTAGGGGAATCAAGATTAGGTTAGTTATTTTGGGCCAAAAAGTAAGGAGCAAGATTTTGGCTAGTTCATATCTATAAAGGCTATAAATAAGCCCTTGATGAATAGGTAATTTGGTTTTTTCATAAGCTAGTGAGCATAGAGTTTTCAAGAGAACAATATAAGAAAAATGGAAAGATCATTTTTTTATGGTAGAGATGGTGTAGCATAGGAAAATGGTACAAGTAGAAATATGTATACCTATCTCCAAGAGTAAAATATATCATCACCTCCATGATGTCTTTCCATGGCCCTAGGAGGTCCTACCAATTGAACCCATTCTAGAATCTTGATATTTTTCCCATTTTCTCATGTCTCTTGATGGGTTTTAAGAGTTTAATCCCCTTCATGCTCAACCCTATTGCAATGGTAATGAGTTCCAATAACAACTTAAACACAAGATTCTCCAAATGTAAATAATGCTATTCCCCTAACTATTGATAAAGTATCAAGATAAAACCCCAATATAACCATTAGTAGTTCAAATAGGGAGTGATACATCCTCTTATTATAATATTTTAGATAGTTGTGTTGCTATGGTTCTTCTCACGCAAAGAAAATCCAACTCTTAGGAGATCATCCCCCATGATTCTATAGTTTCCTCTATGGTGAAAGATAATAGAAGATAAACTCAACTTAGAATGCAAAGAAAAATATGGCTTATGATGAAAGGATATGAAAATAAAATAGTTTAACATAAATGTATTATTATTATCTCACAATCTCCCAACACTACCCTTCACATTGTCATAATTCCTAGGGCACTTCTCATAAACTTCCCTCGTGCTAGCCCAACTTGGCCTCACAGGAGGTGGCTTCATTTAATGATTGATTCTATGTTCATTGGTAATAAATTATGCAAGATTTGTTGGGGTTGCATAAACTCCATCTATCAATATGTGATGACATTAATGGTGCTACCTAGGTTAGCCAAGAGGTTAGTAGATGTGTTCCCTTCCCTAAAAAATATGCCCAATTTTCATATTTTTCAAAAAAAAAAAAATTTCCTTGACCTCTTTAATGATGTATTTATAAGAAAAATGGGTGATAGATTTAGTATTTAACATATCAATTATATTCTTTGAGTTTCATTTTATCACAATATTGTTGCAACTATAGTCTTCGGCAATCAAAAGGTTTCTAAAGGTGGCACTAGATTTAACATAATTATTGGTATGAATACCTAGGTTTTCTACATAAGTTACAATGAGACCTAGGATCTTTGCATAAGCTACAATGAGTTCAGCTTTGTTATTTCTTAAAACACTTCAACATCTTGATAGACCAGGTTGTGATAAATTTACAAAGAAAATAAAAAATAAATATAACTTAAAAGGAGTTATGCATAAGGAAAGCTTCAACATTTTTTTGTTTTCCTTTTACTATGGAGGAAAAATTAAATTGGAGCATCATCCAAGTGTAAGGATCATTTTAGAAGAAGCAAGGGATGTAAGGCAATACTATAGACTACCAAGTCTAGAACCAACTTTTTATTTGTTTAATGTTTGGTTATACATGACAAAACCAATTATAAATATAATGACAAGGTTCCAAAAAGAGGGTATGACATGGATGGGATACACCTAATGGGTGTCATACCCTCTATGAATATTGATCCCCATAAGGTTGTGACCTTGCTATTTTATTTATTATTTTTCTTCTTAAAAACATAGCTCTGTTTTTTGTGTCAGTAGTATGCACTTTGTCAAATTTTTGTAGCAATATCTATTATTATTTATCTATTTATTTGTATATTCAATGTATACCCTACAAATATTTAGACAAGGTAGATGCAAATAAATATATTTAGGATTTGACGAAATAACTAGTTTTAACATATTTTAAAAATAAAATTTCAATGAGGTCAAAAATTCTAATTCATTATCCATGTGATCTTTACTTAAATATATTCTCTTTTTCCATATTAAATTATTGTTGCCTCTTTCTAAAGGTTCGTCTTCTTATTAGCAAAACTCATTTACTTGTAATTTATTCCTCTAATTCCTAAATGTTTATGAGCATTTTATTTCTTATTCAATTTTATTCTCGTTATGATTGAATGTTGTTATTTTGTGGGACTTTCCTTTCCCATTTTCTTAAGGTAATTGTTAATGTTTTAATTGGTATCCTCATGGTGCGTGCCTTCCCCCCACCCTCTTACCATCCTCTCTCCTCTTTTTAAGATACTTGGTTTGCAACAAACCAATTTTATATCTCCTTGAGATCTATATCCTGATGATGGATCATAGAGTGTGATCCAAAATGTTGATTCAAAAATTGGCACACAATCAAATCCAGAAACAACAAAACTTGATAATATGGATTGTGGAAATCTAATATAATTTATGGAATGGATGGAGTTTAAATATATATAATTTGAAATTGGATTGTATATTTTAAATAGAACTCTAAATTGTGCATGAAAAAAACTTTAATTTTCATATATAATATTATGTACATATATATGTTAATAGTTATATATCTATGCATGTGTATTTATGTATATATTACACATGTATATATATTTATAGTTCTATATATACATGCATATGTATATATATACGTATTTATGTAGATACATATATAAATAAATATAAATACAATATTCTATTTGCAAGATATTATCTTAGGAACAAATCTCTTTATATTAATACTTACAAATTATTAATATCGTTGCACCAGTAATGGTTTGGTAGGTGTGCTTAAAATGGGTATTAAGATTCTAGGTGGCACACATGCTCAATATTTTATAGATTTGTATGCCTAAAGTATCCATGTGTTTTCTATGATAAAATATTAAATATAAACATATTAATAGAGAAGCTTCATTACCCCTTACTAATAATGGCTACTAATTGGGGATTCACAACACCACATGATATTCATGTTAGTATTTTATTCCTTATGTGACTTATAATTCTTAGCCTTCTATTAACCTCTCATCCAATCTGGTATCATCAAATTCTTCTACCTTATTTGCAATTATGATTTCTTCTTGTTTATCAATCAAATAATTTTTGGGTTTGTCTATTATTTTATTTCCTTCCCTATAACATTTTTTTTATATAATATGAGTTTATAATTTATAGCTTAATTTTTATTTGATTTAAAATATTTTGTACTTTTTAACTCAAATTCTACCTTTTTGTATAGCATTAATGGCGATCAAAGAATCACCTATATAATGTATGTTACATTATTTTCTTTGGATAGGTTGAGGACTAAGTGGACCGATAGTAGTTAGATTCAATATAATTTAGATGGAATTTTTGTGTGATATTTTTTATTATTATTACGATAAGAAGAACTTCCTTGGGTATCAAAGGGAGTCGATGAGGTAGAGCCCTCAAATTGGCTCACTAGCTACTGATAATCATGTGCGGGACCATGAAAATATGAGTAAAGGAATTAGATTTCATTAGTAAAATTATATCACGCAATGCTCATTTCAAGTTTCCAATGAACACTCTTTGTACATCAAAATCAAGGAGCACATACAAAATCTATGAAAACAAAGATTGGTACTGAAAGATAAAATCAATCACCTTCTCAGTGGGTCCCTACTTATAATTAACAAGGTAAGGGAAAGTGACCTATGGTCAATGTTCACTTAAAAGTGTTGGAGGAATTAGTTCATTAAATGATCAATGTGATTAAAACTAGTCCAATGCAATGTCTTTCTATGACCATGAGAATAACTTTGCTAGAAAAGCATCTTCGAATAAGAAATCACTACATAAATTAGGGAAAGAAAAAATGTGTGTTTGAGGGTCACCATTATCATTATACTTCTCAAATCTAAGCACCTCAAAATCTACAAGAAAGGGTGTTGTAATAATATGCAATGAAAGTGGGTTGTGTCTATAGTAATAAACAATTAATGGTTGAGATTAAGTTTTGGTTATAGAAGATGGTTGGTTTTGTAGCTGGCCAATATTCTACATTAACTAGTTAAGAATGGGATCAATTGTATGCATGTAGGTGGTATATTTTTATGGGCCAATAGGTTTAAAAGTAGTAGATCCTAAGGTCTAAGAGGTTCCAAAGTTTTTCTCATATAAACTAGAAGAGAAGTTTCCATGATCATGGGTGTAGTAGTCATCATGTGCATGGTAGAAACTGACATTGACATGGAAAATTGTGTGCCAATGACATTTGAATGAGAATCTAAAGTGTTTTCACAAATACAAGGGTAAGATGTGATTTTTTTTTAATAATGTGTATCAATATCTAAATAAATTCAAGAGATTGTGGTTTAGCTAGTAACATCATTGAATAAAATGAACCATAAGTACCACTTTAGTGAGGTTGTCTCTTGATCTAAATTATTGAAAGTGATGTAGGTTTTTTTTTTTTAAAAGGTATCTACAGAGAAGCCTCGTGATTGAATTCCCCATCCAAAGGAGAATAAGTCTTACACAGAGAAGTAGGATCAAGAGTGACTACAAGAGAGGAATTAGGCATCCTAGTAGTAAATTGTTCTTTAGAAAAACTACAACCAATGTGAATAGGTGTTGAAAAGGATCTACATTGTAACATGTTATATTTTGGAGACTTTTTCTTACTATGTAACTTGAAGAAAGAGATTGGGTCATAAAACTCATAAGAGATTTTGCAATGTACTCAATCAGACTATCCTTCAAACATCAAGAGGAAAAGACTCTTGAGAATTTGGTATTTTTTATGTGTTTTTTTAAATGCAAAAATGTTTGTGTAGAAATGACGAGTTTACCAACATGTGGTATATGAAAAATATAATCTACAAAAAAGTATTTTAAAATTTAGACTTAATGAAATGTTTTAAAATTTAGACTTAATGAAGTGTTTTAAAATTTAGACTTAATGAAGTGTTTTAAAATTTAGACTTAATGAAGAGTTTTAAAATTTAGAATTAATGAAGTGGTTTAAAATTATTTAACTCACTTGCTGCACTAAATGATGAAATATGAGTAGAAAGTAAAAAAATCAATTTACAAAAGAAATCCAGAAAAAAAACATTATATTTTCCTAAAATATTTACAAGTTACAAAGCAAGATCCAAGACCAGTTTTGAGGCCGAACCCCTCATCAGTTGGATTGAGAACCTGAATGAGAATGGGAAAAATGAATGTGGTGGGTTGATTTTATACCCCACTAGCACCCCTTAGAAGAGGAGACATGACCATTTATTAAATGGTCGGCCTCCCTAAAGAGGGTCGTGACCATTTAATAAATGGTTAGGCCACTTTAAGGGGGTGTGAATCCTTATAAAAGGTTGCCCATTAATGAAAATTTAATATTTATTAAAGTTTTTAAATAATAATTAAATAATAATCTATAAAATATTTAAATAATATTTAAAATATAATTTTTGAAGATGATTTTAGAAAAAGCCTTTAAAAATTATAATAAATATTATGAAAATATTATAAAAAAAAAAGAAATATTAAATAAAAGATTATAAAATTATTATTAAAAACTAAAAAATGGGGTTCTACAAACCAAAAATTAAGAAAGTCCCAATGAACCAGGAGAACGGAGCCAAGGATTCGACAAAGCTATGGCTTTGAAATAAATCTACTTCTAAGAAGAAAAGATCCCAATTTTCTAGGATTTCCCTAGCATATTCTCAGAATCGAGATGTGTTGCAGTGCGGGGACTTCTTGGCAAAGCCAATGAAGTATAGGGTTTAGAGTGCCCCCCAAGTTTAAAGCTCTAGCAGAAGGATTGTAGTCGAGCTTAAGAATGAGGGGGGCCCTTTTGTCTTGAATGAACCACCTTGAAGACGGTTGAGAAGCACTATCCTATCAATGTAAGAGACCTTGTTGAAGCAGGCAACTAGAAACTTCTTAGGGTAGCCACGAGCTCTAAGTCTAGAATAAAACTATCTCTTGAGATTGGTGTAATTGAAAGGATTAGATTCTTTGAGAAAATACCTCTTCAACTCACTCACAATAAAATATCTCTTTTGGTGAGGAGGATGCCATGAGTAATAAGGACATTGAACACAAGAAAGTGTTCCAAGAGGACAAGTTCAACAAGACTTAAAACTCAAGCCCTCCAAAATAAACAAACACTTTAAACTCTTCTGCATAAACATGAACATGAAAGATGAACATAATGCACAACACAACATAATTCCAAATGTACGCGAAAAACCCTAGAGGGGAAAGACCATGATGAGAAATGTTGCTAGGAGCTACTATCCTAATCCAACCTCACAAATGAATAAAAAGTATTTTTTTTAGGGCTACAACCCAAGGAAGCTACTACTCATTGTATGCAGGTTTTAGGGTCACTCTCAAGGAAGCTACAACTCCTTGCTGAGTTTTATTTTGGGCTAGAACCTAAGGAAACTACAACTCCCTGATATGAGTACAAACTTAGGAATGATTATAGAATGGCAGTCCTTCCACTGTCTAAAACTAATAATTAGGCTCAATCCTTTTGATGATTGCAATTTTTCTTTGTCACTTTTGTAAATTTCTTCTCTATATCCTACTAGCTCACTGCTTTCAGCATTCAAGAATTTTTTTCCTTTGGCTCACTTCCTCCAACAAATAATTAAGAACCTTCTTTACTTTCCTTTTCTCACAAAAATATGTTCAAATTGGAATGGGACAGGAACTAACAGTTCTACTCTTTCTCTTTTAGTCATTTAATACAATTTTCATCATGTTGCACTCATGCCCTAACCTAGATCAACTAGGTTCATAGTTTATGCATGATATTACATCAATTACATTCAGATGTTGGCCTACAACAATAAGAATATTGCATTTTCAATTTGTCCAAAGATAAAACAATCCACATGAAACATGTAAAGGGAAAAATCCAAAGGGCTACATGCAACACCAAGAAGAGGAACACACCTTGAAAATTCCAACACACACTTAACCTAGTCCTAAACAATCTTCACACCTTTAATCTTCAATGAACATCCACATGCTTCACAAATTTGAATTAGGTCATCCATAAGCAAGAAAACGTGAAACTTGTAGCATGTCGTCCATCACACACTTGGCAATACACATGAATGATAAAACATTAAATGCACTTCACCCAAATGAGTCGGCATGACGCGTACAACACCTTCAAAAACTACATAGGCTCCACGAAATGTTCAACTTGTGGCACACACCCTCAACATACCTTAGTCAACTAGGAAAAAGGTATAACCCAGTAAAATATTCATTCTAGACCATAACTTGTATTAGAGAATCCAAAGAACATCTTGCAAAGCAAAAAAAACCACAATATGATATTAAGGAACACCTTCATACATCCCTTTCATAACTTCATGTAGCAACAAGTTGGTGCAAGCCAACAAACATTGAAAGCAGACACCCGACAACACAGTCTTGAGCAGTGTTACTTATAACTTTCACTGTTGAAGGATTATTGATATGAAAACTTGGATATAACACCTTCGTATCTCTAAGAACTTAACTTTTGAACAACACAATCATATCTAGAAAATGTGGAGAAATGTAGATCCAGCCTTTACACCTCTGAGAATACCAACATAAGATCAACATAGTGTTCAAATTGTCACACATAAAAACATCTTTTTGGTAACCCAAAAGAACTAAAAAATGGATCACATATGATTTGACACACCATGAAGCTATCTTACAAACTAGATGAGAAAAGCATCACCAATAGAGAAATCCAGAGCATTTCTCAAAGACTCTGACAACCAAACAACCAGACTACAACACACTTCATAGGAATTTTGACATCAATGACAACCAAACTACAACACATTGAACCATCATCTCATCTTCCACATCACATATACATCTTCCCAAACTAAAGGTCTAGGTACAAGATGATGGTTGTAGAGAGTATCACTTCAGACAATCCTTTCATATAGGGAAACTTTTGCTCTCTTTGAAGACATATGGGAAATCACAACATATTGATAAGGCTTCTACTACCATCAAGTTCAAACCTACTATTTTCTCCAAGTGGAGGGAGAATCTAACAAAGAGATCATGGAAGAATATGTTTCTAATTTTTTATATAAGTGTGAGTGTGAACATAACCTAAGCCAAACATGATTAAAACACAAGGAAAATAGTCACATTAGCTAAGTTAAGTCAAACTCCCTATGAGATTCTTGAAAGCATAAACATGGAAACCATCAACGCAAAACATGAAATAAACAAGCAATGCATGAATGAATGAAATCTAAATGCCCCAAACCTCATACCATAGGGGGGATTGGTTCCATATTGATGTGAAATAATAGCCCTTTTCCAATCCCTTTGATGAAACAAGCTTCAATATTGTGACTTATGGATGAAGATTGATGCAAGATGTGAGCTAAAATGGTGAAAATAGGTGAGGGAAAGTATGGAATTGAGTAGCATAACTTTGCTTCAAGAAGTGGATCCCTTTCTCATAGAAGTGAGTTCTATTTATAGAGAAAATGGTTGAATGAAGAGTTGAGATTCATTTTCCCAATCAATGGTTGCTAATTGATGAGAGGATTGAAGGATGATTAGCCTTGTGAAAAGTGTCACAAGGAGAAGACATGTGATGGGTGTAGATTAGGAAAATTAAAGGTTGAAGGCATAATCAAATAGAAATCAAACCCTAAAGACCTAAACCAAAAATGAAGCACAATCCAACATAAAAACACAAAATAATAAAACAATGTTACCCAAGTCTTCATGCCATGGTTGAATGACCTCCATTACTCTTCTCTATTTTGCTAAATATGGTTGATTTCCCAAAGATTTTGAGTATGAAAATAGGCCTAATGACAATGACAAGAAAAATATTGAAGATAATGATAGCTAGTATGTAATTGTAGCATAAACTAAGTAGGATAAGTTGTAGATGTAGATGTAAAAATGACAATGATGGATTTATTTTATAGAATGACAAATTGGGATGAAGGGATGATATTGAATGATGTTTACACCTAAGAATCAATGGCCAAGATTGCTTGAGAAGCAATGAAATAGGGTTAGAGTAAAATTAGGTTAGAATTAGGGCAAAGATAAGGATGGATGACTGAGATTGAATTATAAAATAATTCAATCAAAGGTTGAAATTGAATGAGACAAGAAGAGATAAGGTTGACATAGAAAAATGTGGCTAGAAAATCAAATAATTATAAAAATTTATTTGATTTAATAGGGAAAGTGATTTTTAAATAATTAAAGTAATTATTTAATCAAAGAAGAAAAAGGCAAGTTCACTTTCCAATTAAATAATCAGAAACAATTATTTTAATTAGAAAGTAGAAGAAACAACAAATAAATAATTAAAATAATTATTTATTTATGGAAGAAAAAAGTGGGAATTAAATAAATAATATTTGTTTAATTCTAGAAGAAGAGGCTAATGAATAATTGCATAGTTGAAACAATTATTTAATTATAGAAAGAAGGGGACATTAGTGATGTAATTAAATAAATAAAATTTATTTAATTAATCAAAGAGGAATGAATAAATAGATTAATTAAACAATTAAAATTATTTAATTAATAGACGAATATGACCCTTAGAAAATAATGAAATACTTAAAATTATTTAATTATGTCAAGAAGAAGTGGTATTGACAAGGAAAAATGGAACTTACAAGCCTAGGGCATTTTTCTGTGTCTACATTTTGCCCCTCTTTGACATAATGCAGTTTATCGAGTTGTGTCAAAGAAATTTGGTTCAAAAATATGCCCTAGTGTAAACGGGATGGACTTATGCCCCTCGGAAAATTTTGCAAATTTTGGAAAAATTTCAAAAAAATTGAAAAATTATTCCAATAAGCAAATCTGATAGTGGATGAATGGAAGGATTGATGAAATAAATGTTAGCGAGAGGAAAATGCTAGCATGGAGTTAGTTGAAAAGAAGGGATATCAATATTTTGTTGGATAAATAGTAGGCTTTGCATTTAATCATCATTGGACGGTAAAAATGTGCCAAAAAGGATAATAAACACCATGGTATGACATAGACCAAGGTGTGCAATGTTATCCTTTTACAAGAAAAACATACAGTTGACAGACAAAGAATGCCATGACTCATACTAGGAGTGAAGTTGCCCCAATATTTTTTCCAAGCCAAACCACAAACAACAATCAAAAGAAAACAAGTTATGAGACGTCATCACTCCTCTAAATCCTTCATGGGAAATCCTCGAGGTGGCTAGTAACATGACCAAATCAAATCAATAAAAAGATAAGACAAATAGGACCAATAGAGTCAAAAACCAAGTTGATTGTTTTCCATCATTTTTTTGCCAAGATTGTTTAATTGATAAGTTTACCAAGGTTGATTGATTGATGAGTGATTGGTTGACGGTGCCTAGTTTTAGGAAGGACACATCATGTACAAGGAAAATGATAGAGTTGACAAATGATGATGTTTATGTTTAGGAAGGAAACATCCTGAATAAGACAAATGACGTGATAGGGTCTGACCTCAAGAAGGACACATATTGAAGAATACCATTGATTAACTAGTTGACCTTGTTTAGGCAATTTGACTAATTGTGACCAAATGACCAGTTGGATTGTTTGTCTGTTGCTTTAGGATTTGGTTGAAGTTCAAATGTCTATTTGATTACTATTTGCGTCTATTTGAAATGCCATATTTATTATGTGAAGGACAATGATTGACTCAAAACATCCTAAAGGACTAACACCTAGGGCCTCGAGGGCTCATCGATTTATGCCCTTGCCTATGCTATACACATAGAGACCTCATAGTTCAACATGACTTGACCTTGTTTTTATTGACCAAGCTTTGAATCAAGGTTGAATTTATTCGAAAAACCCTAAAGGACTAACCTAATGCCTTGGGGGCTCATTAACTGATGGCCTTGCCTATGTGAAGTTGTAGAGGCAACGTAGTTTGTCTAGATTGATATGACTAACTCCGACTTTGACTCTATTTTTGGGATTTTTGATGGTTATTTGGATGTTTTTGGATTTTTGACATGTTATAATTTTTTTTGGCTTTTTGAAATTTTATGATTTTTTTGTCTTTTTATCATTTTATGATTTTTTTTTGTCTTTTTTCATGTTATGATTTTTTTGTCTTTTTGTGAGATATAATGACCTCCAATGTCAGGTGTAGAATCCAATGAAGACATGTTTCAAGGATATGCCCCTACTCATGTGTAGGACCAATTTATCAGGGATGAGAGCGAGTAAGCTTTATTTTGGGTGGATATGAAAGGTGAAAAAGACACAAAATGTCAATCATTCCAAGCAATGGGAAGGACAACAAAGCATTATTCTAGATGCAATGGAAAATTTATTATGGGTGATGGTAACTATAAGGATCATGACAAATGTATGTGAAATATTCCTACAAGCAAGCAAACAAGCATGCACAAGGATCCAAGGACAAACATGATCTTTCCCCTAGTCAAGTTGAAAACCAATTGATAGGTGATGATGATGATTATGCTATTGACATGGGAAGGACACATCCCGAAACAAAATGAGGATTGGGAAAGACATATCCTAATGATGATAATGTGACTTAAAGGATCAAAGTTTACAGTAAGGCTAGGAACAAGGCCAAATAATTTTTTGGATGATGCGCTAGGTTGCATAACAAGATTGTATGGATTAGGCTTGTTGCATTTGGAATGAATAACCTTAGGACTAGATGGGATTATGGAGGGAACTTGGATAAGAATATTAGAATCCTTAAACCAATGAAAATGGAAAACCAAGTCTAGAAAAAAGGTATGGAAGGATAATAGATTGATTTTGGTAAAGGATAGGAGACATGAGGATTATTGGCTAGAATAATTACCATATAATCTCCGAGGACTATGTTACATAGGAATTTTTTTTTTCTCTCAAGTATAGATTTGGATAATGCTATGAAGGAAATGACATGATATTTCATGGATAGTGTATGACCAAAGGATAGATATGTCAAGAGTTTTCCCAAAGTATGATTTATGTTTGTACCCTAGTCCTTATCAAGATCAAAGTAGGTGGGAGAATGGATGGAAATGATATGGATTAGGTAGATAGGTGGAAATGTCATAATAAAGGCATGGGAGATGAGACAACTTTCCCCCAAGCGTAATGGTCCACATAGATAATTGCTTTTACACATGATGCTTGTTTGCCAGGTTTTCATCATGATACTTATCCAAAGTGCCATAAAAATGGTTTTCACTATTGGATGAAATTTTTCTCTTTACTATTTTTTTTCTTTTTCTTTTTATTTTTATTTTTTATGTCACACAAGATGCCTATTTGCCAAGTTTTCATCAAGGTGACAATTTTTTTGATTTTTTTGATTTTTTATATCGACTTGTGTTGAAGACCCGAAATACTGAGAGGGGGGTGAATCATTATTCTATTACACCATTTACATAATATCCATCTAAGTAATAACACAACTCTAACTATAATAAAAAGTGAAATAATTGAATCAACACAAGATCACCACACATGAACGCCAGGTTTTTTACGTGGAAAACCAAAAATGGGGAAAACCACAGTGTGGATTAACTCACAATATAATATATTTGGATATAGAATATTAAAAAGGCTCACTACTAGGACTCACTATCCTTGGAGGCTCAAAACCTAAAGTAAATTAAAAAATAGAGTATGGATCACTACCAAGAGGTGAACTGAGATAGAATGGATCTTCCTTGTGCTAGAGTTCAGTTCCAATGAAGCATTGAATACAAACACTTTATTATAAAGTGTACTCAACAATTATGTTTTCTCATTCATATAATTTCACACATTCACATCATGTAGTAGTAGTACATTCATGATATATCATTTCGCTCTGTGTCACATCTTCATTATCCATCATATTTTTATCTTCTCAAGAATGTCTTTCATATATATACCATATACATTCATATAGCACTAATTAGGTCGGCCTAATTAGAGTAGCCCTATTTCAAATCATAACTAACTCTATCGGCTTTATCCTCAAAACATATTCATCTTCGTGCCCAACACAAGCATGTAATGTATGACATTAGTCAGTACAGACCTAAGATAGATCCCTTTAGTATTTGCAATGAATATTTAATCTTCTTAACACAAGTTCATAACTAGGTCAGCCAAAGTTAGACCTAAAACATCAAAGACTTCAATCGCATATGCAATTTTCTAAACGTGTAACTCTAAATCTTGTTAACACATCAAATTATCCTTTAGATGACATCAAATAACTTATCTTCAACTTCGTAAGACAAAACAGTTAATCATGAGAAAATGCAAAATCTCCCACATCACTGCACTATACAGAAACTTATTGTAAACCTCAAAATAGAACACTGTTATTCATATATTCTATATTCTATATGCATTCATATATCATCATAAAACATTGAGGTAAGATGAATCTCATAGTTATAAATCCATGTACAAAATTATGTAGTGATATCTTTCTTTTTGGTAGAATACAGACCAAAAAATTGACGCATTGAACTAGTATATAAACAGAACAATATTTACCAAACTACTGGTAACTGTATCTTTTCAATCATACGACCAAGCCAACTAAAATCTTGTCAGTAGATGTAAATGATGTCAAGATAAAACATATTATTATCTTTTGAATGAATCTTACAGAATAAGATAATCCAGACAAAAATATCAGATCATCAAACTTTTAGTACTAGATAAGCATAGCTCAAACCATTATTATCAGAGCAACTATTGATCTATACAAGTGATGTGAGTAAGGTATAAATATGTGAATGTTGACATCAATAAAAATCTTCCAATTTTCAACACTAATGTAAATGTTGACATCAATGAAAATCTTCCAATTTCTAACATGTTCTAGATAATCACTGATTCTTTTGAATCCTTTGATGGTGTTCATGTAGATATTAGTGTCATGATATGCCAATAGTGACCTTTATGGAGTATTTTTCTTGTCAAGATCATAGCACTTGCATACAACTGATGGATTTCATTGTGATCCTCTCTAATACTAGGGTTGACCTTATCAAAATATGCACATCGTGATATAGTTCCATGGGAGTTTGTATGATAAGGAGTTGTTGCCAAGATGCAATAGATTTGTGAAGTAGGAGTTTTAGACTTTAGGAAAGATGTAGGATTATGATGGATGATGATAGGTGTGGATGGACTATTTGGAATTTTAGATGTGGGAAATTTTATTTTCCAAACTTGGGATGGTGGATGACGAAGTTTGGAATTTTGGTTGGGATAGTGTTTGGAACCAACACTTTTATATGCCTTGTGTGATGACCTTTTTGAAGGAGGTGGAAATTCATTATATGTGGGATACCTCTTTTCTTGTGGCTCCACATTTTTATTGGGTATAGGAATTGAACTCTTTTCTTTACTTGACCCATTTTTCTCTAGGATCCACTTTAACTTTATTTGTCCACTTGGATTTTTGCATTCAATGGTCTTTAATATTTAATTTCAGGCTTTAGACTTGTAAGAATTTTGTTTTGATTGGTTCCAATTGATGGGTTTAATTATGTTAGAATGGTGATTTATGGTGTGGATGGAAGGATTTTTGGAAGCAACCTTATGACAAGGACTACTCATGGACCCCATTTTGATGTTTGTATTGGATAAATTTTTCCCTAATATTATGGAGGTATCACTAACATCATTTGATTTTCTAATTGAACAATAGCCAAGACCTTGATGTCTAGGATTTGCATGAAACTGTACTGGTTCTCAAATGCCTTGCTCATGCAGGCCTAGTCCTCTTCCTTGATACTGCATGCTCTGAAATATTCTATTTGTAATGGGGTATTTTTACTTTGAAAGCAAGATGTGAACCCATTATTATGTATGTAGAGATTGTTACTTGGAATCTTCTCCTTTGCGAGAAAGTATGATTTGTTAAAAGTGGATGATCCTAGTTGATAGGATAGTTTTTCTTTATCATTCACCATGCTTGTTTCTTCTTAATCATTTGGGATGTCGATTTTATCCATGGTAGATTTTGCATCTTCTTCTTTGACTTGATCCATAGTAGCTTGTTTATGTTCTTCTTGATCCATAGTGGCCTTTTTATGTTCTTCTTGATCAATAATAGTCTTTTTATGTTCTTCTTGATCCAGAGTAGCCCTTTTATGTTCTTCTTGAATTTTATCTATATCATTTGTTTTATTTTATATGTGTCCAAAGGAGGAAAGTGTCTCATTTGGAAAATGGAGGTGTTTGAAGTTTGGATAGGATCAACTTCAAATGTTTGATCATGAATGGCATAAAGGTTGATGAGTGAATCATTTTTGGATTTCTTGTTCCATGGTAGGATCTTGATCAAAGATAGGTGTATTTGGATGCCACGATTATCTAGAAGGATTTCTTGGATGTAATTAAGGATAGGGTAATGGGATGGAATGGGATCACAAGAAATACTTTGATCTTGAATGAAAGGTGGAGCTATGATGTCATGCTTTAGATTTTACTTTTGACATATGTCCCCAAGTTTAGGCAATGGAATGTAATTTTGGACAATGATAGAATTTGCATGACTAAATGTATTTTTATTGGATGGGGTCGTAGATTGAGATGGAGTGGATTGAAATGGATTAATGGATGATGGATTAGGATAGGATGTGGAGGCTTGGAATGGATTGGTGGAAGGTTGGTTTCCCTTATCATTTTCAGGATAAGGAAGATTAATGGATGCTTATTGGGGATCAATGGTATGAATTGTGTTAAGTGAATCTTGATAATGAAGGTAGATGGATGGAGGAATATAGCTTATGGATGGTTGGTAAGATGGATAGACGGATGGTTGACTCTAGACTGTGGGTGATTGGTATGGAGGATTGATGAATTATCTATTGAAGTTTATGACTTGTTGGTATTGATCATTGCAGAGTAATTGGTATTCAATTTTACTATGATGCATATCAAGGTAAATTGAAGACATGGTAGTGAGAAATGTCAAATGAGAATATACTTATGGCCAAGATTAAGGTACAAAGCGACAAAAAGACAAAATTAAGGGGTGATAATGTCACTTGTGGTCCAAAATCTATGGTATGACCTAAAGTTATGCAAGTGTAATGCAATTTTTTTTGAGAGATGTCAAATGCTAGTACACCTATAGCCAAGATTGAGGTATAAAGTTACAATAGATTGAATTGAAATGAGATAATGTCACTATGATTCCAAAAATATAGGGTATGACTAAGATTAAAATGATGCCAATGTGATGCTATTATATGACTAAAGTTTGAGACTAAGCACTTTTGTGAGACTAAGAAGGTTTCTAACCAATATAAGATTTTCCCAATGTAACAAATATGATTTTCAAGACCTTAAAGATAAAGAACAAAGGACTAATGACAAGTTGAAAAATTGAGCCTCCAACTAGACCAATGAGTTAAGAGATATCACTAAAATGACAAAGACTAATTATTGAAAATGACAAGGTCAAGATAATCTTTCTTTGTGACAATGAGCTAACCAAAGAGATGGTAAGTTTTCCAATCCTAAAGTCTATAGAAGTGTAGGACCTAATGATGACCTGATGTTTTTCTAAGGAATGCAAGGATGATAGACCTAAAGTTTTCCTAAGAAATGCAAATTGGATAGACCTAAAATTTGACTAAAAGTGCAATGGGATTCTAGATGTATGTAGTGAAATGGAGCAATTCTTATAATCTGAAACAATGGTCATTGTCAAGAAACTGATCAGAATGAACCTACACTAGTTTTCCCTAAAATTTTTGACTTCTGGCAGTTTTGGTGTTCAAAGGATCAGTTGTGGTGTTCAAGCAAGCAATTGTGATGTTCTCTATTTTGCAAATGCAGAGACAAAGTGTTCTTGTCCAAATTTTGACTGATTTTGACCATTTTTGTTATGGTTTTTTACGGGAAATATGATAACAAGCATAGTAAACAATTTGAAGATAGGATTTCGATTGTTGACTTTGTCCAAATGTGAATTTGTATGTGTATGTTTTGAGATTAGTCACCTCAATTTCCATGGGTCTAACACAATATCAAAAATAATTCACACACATAAGACACTTTCCTATACACAAGGGAGTGACACCCTTCCAGGTTATGTATCACCTCTTATCTACGAGATAGGATGGATAGGGGCCTCTTGGAATGGAAGGATAACCCAAATCACCCTTTACTTCGAAAATTACAAGTTTAAACAAGTAACTTATGCAACTCCAAGGATTCACATCTCACTCAAGGGAGTTCAAATGGTGAGTAAATTTTGGAGCATGGTTTGCATCCCCTGAAATGAGTGTGATGCCAATAAAATTCAGTCATAAAAGGAGGGCCTCTAGCTAGTGTGTCTTTTAGTCACAACTTAGGGACTTGCCACTACGTGAGCCTCCATCAAAGTCACTTAAGGCTTTAATCAATCCTACTAGTGGTACTAAAAATATCTCACGTAAACATGGGTAACTTGCACTTTCAGAATGGCACTGGACAACAACAACTAATGGTAGATTTCCCTTGGCTTTCGCCTAAGAATTTTATATACAGACCTAAGGGAAAATTTGGTTGGGGTTTCCTTTGAGTTCTCCATACATATCTGTCTCTTAGGCAAGCACCACTCTAATGGGGTAAATAAAAGAAGACAAACACACTTTTTTTGATCTCCAAGATCACTCAAGGTGCAAGGAGAGAGCATACACGGTGTACTTGACTCACACTCGCATGGTGTTCATTAACCTTAAATGAAATAAAATGTGTGGTGTGATAGTGTAGATTCCAAGAGGTGTTTTTGATTCCTAATATCACCCAAGGTGCAAGGGAAGAGCATACACACATTATGACAAAAACAAAATCACAAGACAATAAAGACACTAGTTCATTTTAAGCCTGAAATCAAAATGTGAGAATTGTGAAGACACTTTGGTGAAAGTTGTTCTTTTTAGATCAAATGAATGTGGATATGCAACGTTCTTTTTGATCCAAATGAATGTGGAATGCAAATTTGTTGTATATTTTAAACCCCATGAGTGAAATATGTAAGGTTGTTGTTCATTTTAAAACCAATGAGTGTGATGCAAGGTTGTGGTTAATTTTAAGCCTAATGAGTGAAATGCAAGTTGTAAATTTTAAAGCCAATGAGTGAAATGCATTTTTTTGTATATTTTAAAGCCAATGAGTGAAATGCGAGGTTGTATATTTTAAGCCAATGAATGTGATATGCAAGTAGTAAATTTTAAGCCAATGAATCTGATATGCAAATTTGTTGTAAATTTTAAGCTAATGAATGTGATATGCAAATTTATAAAACAAGACTTAACTAAACCAAAAAAAAATGAAAGTAATAAATTCCTACAAAACCATAATTTAGCACTCCAAAATAAACACCACATGCTACAAATAGAATATTAGTAACCCAAAAAAAACTTCAATGATAACAGAAAACTAAAATAGTAATAACTTTATCAAAACTAAACAAAATTTAAAACCATAAAAAAATATAGAAAGCTAAGACTTAAGGTTACAAAACCCTTTTTTTTTTTAGAAAATTTCATGTGCCCATTTTTCTATGGTTGAAAGAGCATGATGGTTTTTATGCAAATTTTTGGCTATAACCTGCAAAATGACAAAATCAAACAAGAAAATATACGGATTTCTCTACAAAATTGTAAGTTCACGTTGGGTTCACCAATGTAGATTAGGAAAATTCAAGGTTGAAGGAATAATCAAATAGAAATCAAACCCTAAAGACCTAAACCAACAATGAAGTATAATCCAACATCAAAATACAAAATAAAAAAATAATTTTACCCAAGTCTTCATGCCATGGTTGAATGACCTCCATTGTTCTTCTCCATTTTATTGAATATGGTTGATTGCCCTCAAATTTTGAGTATACAAATAGGCCTAATGACAATGACAAGAAAAATATTGAAGATAATGATAGCTAGAATGTACTTGCAGCATAAACTAAGTAGCATAAGATATAGATGTAAATATCAAAATGACAATGATGGATGTCTTTTATAGAATGTCAAATTGGGATGAAGGGTGAAGATTGAATGATTTTTTGACCAAAGAATTAATGGCCAAGATTGTTTGAGAAGAGATGAAATAGGATATGGGTAAAATTAGGTTAGAATTAGGGCAAAGATAAGGATGGATGACTGAGATTGAATTATAAAATAATTCAATCAAATGTTGAAATTAAATGAGACAAGAAGAGATAAGGATGACACAGAAAAAGATGTGGCTAGAAAATAAAATAATTATAAAAAATCATTTGATTTAAGAGGGAAAGTGATTTTTAAATAATTAAAGTAATTATTTAATCAAAAAAGAAAAAGGCAAGTTGACTTTCCAATTAAATAATCAGAAACAATTATTTTAATTAGAAAGTAGAAGAAAAAGATAAATAAATAATTAAAATAATTATTTATTTGTGGAAGGAAAAAGCAGGAATTAAATAAATAATATCTATTTAATTATAGAAGAAGAGGCTAATGAATAATTACATAATTAAAATAATTATTCAATTATTCAATTATAGTGGAGAGATGGAAAGTGAATAATAAATAAATATTTAATTAATCAAAGAGGAATGAAAAAATTAATTAATTAAATAATTAAAATTATTTAATTAATAGACGAATATGACCCTTAGACAATAATGAAATAATTAAAATTATTTAATTATGTCAAGAAGAAGCGGTATTGACAAGGAAAAATGGAACTTGTAGGCTTAGGACATTTTTCTATGTCTACAATGGGGATATGTGTGAGCACATGTGTGAGCACATTTTAGGAAGAGAGCATGTAAGAAGGAGTAAAGCCTTATGGTTGAAGAAGTAAAGGCTTGTGGGTGAAGGATATTAAGGCTCATGTAAGAAGAGTAAAGGCTTGTGTAAGAGACAAAATGGATTTTTTAAGAGCCATTAAGGCTTGGGTGGGAGACAAGATGGCTTGTGTAAGAGTCATCAATGCTTGGGTGAGAGAAACTCAATGAAGGGAGTAAATGAAGAAGGAATATTCCATGGGAGTATTCTCATGCAAGTATGAGGGGAAATAGCCATTTAATATATTTGAAAAAATTAACTAGTTGTGTGAGTTGGAGTTAATAAACCATGGGTTTATTTAACTTGAATGGAGTTAAATGTTGGAGAATGGACTAATGAGGATTAGAAAGTGGATAGGGTTAATTAATCAAGGATTAATTAATAGGTGTGGTTTAGGAGATTTTAGAGGAATGTGGTAAAATATTAGCTTTAATTAAATAGTTAGAGTTATTTAGTCAAATGGGAAGACATAGAAAGTTTAATTAAATAGTTTGCATTATCTAATTAAATGGGATGAAAATTAGTATGAAGGGGGTGAATTAATCCAATAAAATTGATTATTTGACTAATAGGAGAAAATGATAGATTTAATTAAAAATTTAGATTTTTTAATTAAATAGTTAGAAAAGAGACGACTCATGATGAAGTGGTGTTAAAAATCAAATTCAGACACATAATATTGATCAAGATGATTTGAAGTGTCTACATTTTTTCCCTCTTTGAAGTGAGGTACTTGTTACATTGGTTCAAAGACTAACACTTTTCAACATCAATGTTGCTATCTAGATCAAAAATTCATTTTTTTTTGGTTTTTTAGATGCTCCATTGTTGCCCCAGCAAAAGGAATTATGATGGTACATTGCCCCCTCAAGAGATCAAGTAGAAATTTCAATTTTTAGGTTGAGCTCGCGCAAAGATTCAACAAAGGTTGAGTTGTAGAAAATAAGCTATAAGACATGAAAATAGGTTGAAGACACTAAAAAACGCTTCAAAGTAGGATTCATAGCTCGATATTTGATCAATAGGATTAAAAATCATAGTTTTCCACCTCAATTAGGGCAAAACCCCCTAATTTTCATGCTTAAACATGAGTGCAAGGGTCATTTTCAATTCATTTGCACACTTATCTTTAGAGATTTCCTACCATTTTGCTCTAATTCACTGACGCTATGGACGATCATGTGCTTCCCTGACATCACACAAATAGGGTTCGAGAGTACTGATGGCCTCTTGACACAGGACCCCCGATATGCAAACAAAAACTTTTCTCATTGTTTGCATTTTTTATGCATTTATTAGGGTCCAAACAAGTTGTTCAATAGTGATGCTATATTGTATCACTTTTGCTCCAGTGAACGTCGCTATTGATGTTGGAGCTATCTTTGCAATATAGTGTCATGGGGCCAATTTTTGGTCTAGATTCGCCTTTGAAATTCTAATCCACCTTTGTAGGATCATGTCATAGAGGGTAATTTAGGTTTGACGTCGCTATTATAAAGAGTGTCACCTATGCAATATGGCATTGCACACAATTATTTAGGTCTAGCACTGCACATAAATGTTGATCCACCTTTATAGGATCACGTCGCTTTTGATTATAGGGCCACTATTGATTGAAAGGTAGAGAGTCGCTATGGAAAATAGTGTCACTTTTGTAGTTATAGAGTCTAGACTAAGCATTTTTCATTGTTTTTAGGCAATTTTGATGTGGTATGCTTGTGTGTGTATGAGGTTCTTTGCTTGCTCCTGTCCAAGGAGCATCGGTCCAGTATTCTTCATCATGCAGGAGAGTTGACTAATCAAGCAATAGCTTTTTTAGGTTCCATTGGTTTGGGTTTCATAGCACGCATGTTAGAGATCCATACAAATCTAATGATTATGACAACCTTAGTCGAGCGGTGACATTGTGATACTTCCTCGTTTCACCTTCCCACTGGAGTGTTGGGAAAATGTGTCTCAACCTTGCAATTATATATGATTTATTGATAGGATGTATGTTGGTATGTGGCAACTGATCATGTAAATATTGTACACTAGTAACAAGATATGGAGTTTGGATCAATGCCTCAAAAAAAATTGTTGACACGTCAAGGTTTTTTCCCGCTGACACATCAAGGTTTTTTCTCATTGACACGCCAAGGTTTTTCCGTTAACACGTCAAATAAAAAACTACCTTGTAAAACCCTAATTCTAGAAGGTTCCAAAAAGCTTGTTATAAGCAGGTGGGATCTATGTAGATGGTGGTGTATTATGAAAGTTTGATAGCAGATGTGGTGTCTCTTGATCTCTAGTGGTGATACTCTTGTGAGAAGCTTTCACTGCAAGTATATTGTAATCTTTTGATTTCTAAATAATATATTGGGTGGCTTTTGGAGTGTAGAGTTTTTCTCCCAAAAGGGTTTAACCCACATAAATTATTGTGTTGTGGTATGCATGATACTTGTGTTTATTTTGTGTAAGTTTTGTAACTGTTAAAGATCTGTAAAAATTTTGCATTATTCTCCTCTCAAGGTTAGTGTAGGAAGTTGTTTCGCTACCTTAGCTTCGTTACATGGAGAGGAAACGATGACCCTCGAGGACATTTAGCAGATTCTATGGATCCCCATCCATAGGGATAGGATTATCTATGACAATGAGGCAAGAGGTGATGTTATTTTTGAGGTTCTTGGTGTAGATGATTACTAAAATGGCAATGGTCAGATTGATTTGCATGCTTTCGAGGGGCAGGCCCTAGACTTGACCCTATTTGTTGGAGCATTGATTTTAGGGGTACTTGTACCTGACCGGCATGCCAGGGGATTCAACGTTGGGTGAGGAGTAGTTTGGGCCATCATGATGGATAAGATGACATTATACGCTTGGGGACCAGTGGTTCTCACTTTAGTATACCACGACATGCACTAGGTGGTGTATCTCGAGGGGTGCAACATAGGAGTCGGGGTGACACTTCTTCACATTTAGGCATATGAGCATATTTCCATACTTAGGTTGATTATCACACTTGTTGAAATAGATCTTGATGAGCCTATGGTATATAGATACAGATCCATGACCACCTTACAACACACTGGTATCATAGGGATCCTGCAGTAGAGGTGGGTTATAGCTGACATGATATTTTTTTGGTGGAGACTGTGGATCTAGGCTCATCAATGATATGAAAATGATCAATAACTCTTCTTTTCTCATTAGACTAGATATATGTAGGGACAATATCATTGCATGATAGAGTGCTACTTGTCGAATTGGGTAGCTCGACAGTTTGGGGAGGTACAGGATGCACCCCAAAAGGGATACATAACTATTTTTGCAGGTACATCTAGAGAGACAACCTAGGGACAATATATCCCTCCCTAAGTGGTCATTGATGAGTTTAGATAGTTGGTTCCACAAACCTAGGCATACTTTGGTGGGCCTATTGATGCAGGCACAATGGCCGCATATGATACATATTGGCAGGATCATGCCCCAGTATAGTTGACAAATGTAGTTGGTGGGTAGGTCCCTATTAGAGGACAAAGATGACACAGGGTACAACACATAGGTCAGCAACAAAAGCCTCCCTGTGATGGGTACGATGGACAAGATGGGAAAGATGGGCATGGCAAGTAAGATCAACAACCTCCTCTAGTACAACCATTACGACAATAGCCTCCATAGCAGCCACCACAATAGCCATCGTAGGGTCCCAATCTATGGGATGCATAGATACATGCTTTGATTGTAGAGAGGGATTTATTGAGACAAGAGCGAGATCAGGCCTGCCAACAAGAAAATTGTCACAGGTGAGCGAAATCACGCATGGCAGTAGTTGTAGGTCATCACTGGTGAGAGAGACCAAGAGAGGCAGTTGAGGCAATAGATTGACATATTGCTAGCTCAAGAGATAGGGCACAAGAAGTAGCTAGAGGTTGTTGCATAGTAGACACAAGGGTAGGTAGGACAAATAGTCTGAGGATAGTTGTACGGTCTGTCTATGTAGGAGGTTTCATATTATAGGACCTTGTACCATAGGGAGGTCCCTTAGCATTGACGACAACTATTTTTCCCAAAGGAGTAGGGTGGCACCGAGTGGCTCAAGATGTGCCCCATCCATCAATCAGCAACCATCAAGTTCCCACCATGACAATCGCTAGATCCAAGGATAGAACCATATTATAGACACTTTTTGGATGTACAACTTGATTGTTTATGTATATACCATTCATTGGTTGATTTTTGATAGCCTCTTGTATACCCATTTTTTATGATATTACACACTGACTCTAATGTGTATCATGACATTCAATTTTTTGATATATATATGAGATGGTTGTGATGCGGCAGTTATGATGTGATGTCTCTTTTATTTCATGGTTAATGTATGTATGGATGCATATGATATGGTATAGATGCATGTACTTTTATTTATGCATATGATGTGATTTTCATGATTCATGATGTGATGTTATGGATGTATGTGATGTATGGTATATGACATGGATGTGAATGTGATGACTGATTTACTTCCATTTTTAGTATATTTTTTTATATGTTATGTCATGATGATGTACGATGTTATTGCTATGAGATGGATGCATTTCATGTTCATTATATGGATGTTATGGATGATTGTGTAATGCTTAAGATGCTTAGAATAAAAAATATATATTATTCTAAACAACTTAAATGATGATGATGATACAATGAAATGGATTAAGATGCTTAGAATAAAAAATCTATATTATCCTAAACAACTTAAATGGTAATGATGATGTAAATGAAATGGATTAATCTTGATGCTTAGAATAACAAATCTATATTATCCTAAACAACTTAAATGGTAATGATCATGAAAATTAAATATATTGTATTTTCTATTATGATGACATGCCATGAGTATGCGGGGTGTATATATGTTGATGGTTTGTGGATGCAGGATGGATGCTTTGTTATTTTTTATGAGTGTCACAATATTGTGTTAGCGTGGAAGGAGATAGAAGAATAAGATGGATAACCATTGATTGTGAGATTGATTCAGAGGTCCAACAAATCTATGATTATTCAAGACTTTATTAGATATGGTGATGAGATATGATGATTTTCTTATTTCAAGGATTAAGATACTAACGAAATATTATTCCTTATTTTTGATAAAAACACGTAGACATGATGTATCAAGGTATGGATAGCCAGGATGTTGTTGTATCTAGCGCGATGGACTTTGAATCTACAAAGAGATAGGAGTATTGTTGTTCATACTTGACATACACAAACCTTGCTAAGATTTACTTTAGAAGTTTCAAACACCTCGGACCAAAATATGAAGAGGCATAACCTAACAATGTAATAGTCAACAAGTTACCCAAAACACCTTCCATGCACACCTAAAAAAGAAAGTATTCACCAAGATTATTTTACAAGAACATCCAACAAGCACAAAAAATAAAATATAATGATCAATTCCCCATTCCTTTCTCTCTAAATCATTTTATAGGCATCCTCGAGAGGTCATTGGAATGAGCACAATAAGATAAATCACAAAGAATATCAAGTCATGAACAAACAAGTCAATGCTCTTCATACCTCTAGCCAAGACTAAAAGTACGATGATGCCTAATGTCAATTTCCATTGTTGGAAGGATGCATCCTAGGACACATTTATCAAATGATTAAAAACTAACTGGATGATAGTATGTTGATACAAATATTAATCAACTTGTTTACCTAATGATCTAGACTCAAGAAATTTACGTTTATGCCTACACTTTACGAAGTGCCACACTTATTTCTATTTGTTTTACCAAAGGTTGAAAATGATGAACCTTTTATTATGGATGAAATTTTATTGTGAGTGAAAGAGAAATGGGATGGGTGGTTTTGGATTTTTGGGAATTTTCCAATAATTTTGGTGGTTTCACAATATTCTGAAGCTGTTTTTGGATTTTGGGTTGTTTTATAAATGTTTTGGTTTTCAAGTTTTCAAATGTTTTTGTGTTTTTCTAAGATTTTGACCACAAACCAAACCTAAGGTACTAACCTAGGGCCTCAGGGGCTGATCAATTATTAGCCTTGCCTACGTTATACATGTAAAGACCTCGTAGTTCAACTAAATTTGACCAGTAATCATTTATTGATGAGATATGAACACTTGATGGATTATCAATTTATTATGGCAGACTCCTAAGGACTGACCTAATGCATCGGGGGTGCATTGATGATGGCCTTGCCTATGTTCAAGATTAGAGACAACGTGGTTCGATAACCATGTTTTGAATTTTTCTAATTTTGACCTGTTCTGGGGATTTTGATATGATTTGGATGTTTTGGAATTTGACTTTACAATTTTTTGAATATTTTTGGATTTTTTGATTTTATGAATGATTTTCGATTTTTTGAGGATTTTGCAAGTGTTTTTAGATTTTTTGATGTTATGAAAGACTTTTAAGAACATACATGAACTTGATCCAATGCAAGTATAGACAATTTCCCCCAACAAGATGCGATAGACTACCTCGATATAGGCAGGAAAAATTAACCTTAGGATTGTGCCAAGAAGTTTCTAAAGGGGGACATGATACTTACCTAATATCCAACTATGATATGGACACAAATGAGTGATGGAAAGAATAGGATAAAATAGGATGAAGTATGAATGAGATGGAAAGTGAAGCATGATAAGATGACATAGCCAATGATGGATGGATAGTGCTTATTTAAGCAAGGCACTTGTTTGCTAGGTTTTCACCAAGGTACTTTCACAAAGTGCCACTAAAGTGGTTTTCACTATAGGATGATTATTTTATCTTTACTGATTTCAATCCTTTTTTCTAATTTTTTGGATTTTTTTTTATTTTTATCTTTGGACTTATACCTTTCAAGCCTAGGCATAATTTTTTTTGAGATATGAGCTATTGATGAGCTCTTGCAAGGGTTCACCTTCAAGTGTTGATAACTGAGATGCTCCTAACCTGTAACTTGTTGTGACTATGAAGGGTCCCAGCCAATTGGGTTAAAACTTCCCCATTCTTTTTGGATTAGGTACATTCCTTTGGTTCTCCTTTAGAACAATCTCTCCAACTTGGAAGGATCGACTTTCGATTTTCTTGTTATATCTCCTTTTGAGTCAGTTTTGATAAACTTGTAAATGGTTCAAAGCATCTAGACAACGTTCATTTAGTAGCTCTAGCTCATTCAACCATGACACCCTATCTTTTTCATCTGTAATAAGATTGTGCAAGGATATTCTCAATGATGGGAGCTTGACCTTAATGGGTAGGATAGCTTCAAATCCATCAATTAGGGAAAAGGAAGTAGCACTATAGGTATGTGGATACTAGTTTTGTAGGCCCATAAGGCAAGGTTTAATTACAAATACTAGTCATGGATAGCTTCATTGACCATCTTCTTAAGAATTTTCAAAATGATTTTATTTGAAGCCTCTTCTTGACTATTGCCTTGGGGGTAATAGGGGGTAGAGAACCGGTGTTGGATATTGAATTGTTGGCACAACACACAGACATCCCAATTTTTAAAAGGTGTTCCATTATGTGAGATAAGGTCTTGTGTAAAATCGTAGAGACAAATAAGGTAGTTCATAATGAACTTGGAGATTTTCTTTCTCATAATATTGGTCACCTAAATTGCCTCAACCCACTTTGTAAAATACTCAGTGGTGGTAATGATAAACTTGTGACCATTGGATGAGGTAGGTGTGATCTTTCCAGTGAGGTCAAGTCCCCACTATGAGAAAGGCCAAGGTGTAATGATCAGTTGAAGTTCTTGAGCTGGCACATCGATGAGGTCCCCATGTTGTTGACACTACATACATTTCTTGACATACTGGTGAACTTCTCATTCCATGGTAGACCAATAGCACTTTGTCCTCAACAATTTCTTTGCCAAGGTCATACCACTTGAGTGTGATCCAAAAATGTGTTTGTGTACTTTTGTTAATGCATTCAAAGCTTCCTTAAGGTTAAAGCATCCCAATAATGTCCCCTCGAGACTTCTACATTAAAGGGTATCACCTAGGATAACAAAACATGATTGGTTTTCTATAAAGGTTTTCTTGAGTTTTGAGGTGATGTCAGTTGGGAGGATTCCTTTGTTTAGGTAGGTGAATATTTCATGGTACCAATGATCACCAAGACCAACGATTTTGCATACGAGCTCAAATTTTGGTACCTTGAAATCCGAGAAAAGGAGCTTCTCAATGAGGAACTCACATTTAGGAGTGTTCTTTGGTATATCTAACAAGGACCCAATAGTTTTCATAGCATTAGCTACTCGGTTATTCATTTGGGGTATCTTCTCAATGAAAGGAAAAGGAACAGGTACGGAAACTCTTTCCTAACGCTAAAACCACAAAGGAGAAGTGCAAAGACTAGTTTTAAAACTTTAAAACACTTAAGATGAACACATACAGGAAAACAAGAGTAAAAAAAATAAACAATCACAAAGATAACACCAAATTTATGTGGGAAAACCCACCAGACCAAGAGCAATCACTTTGTATTACAGTAAAATATTACATACAAAGTTATCAGACCACTCTCTCTAATCATCAACTCACAGCAGAAAACTTTAGTTCATTCAACTACACTCACTATTATAATGCATTTTCTTCATACAATGAATAATAATCTCACTTTCGTCACCTTAGCGACTATCCTATATATCCGACTATTACAAGTCGTACATACATTATTCTCCCAACCAACCAATCGGGTGCCTTAATTATGCACCTTCCTTTTGACAGATGAATCTAATCGCTTCTGACTAATTTGCCCTACAATCACGCATCAGGTCATCCAGGCATTAATTCTCTTTGCTTGAAATGGATTATCTCATCTACCAAATCAAGCCTTGTAATTAATGCTTTCACCACTCCAAAATTCATCCAATCAGTTGTTGATTACTTGCCATGTGTCGCCTTCCTATTTGTTCATCGCTTCCAGTCGATTCAGACTGATCAGCACAAATTCCAAACTCCTCTTACCACACTACCTCATCGAGCCAAAGAGACCACTGTGATATGGCGGTGTCACCTCGGTACTGCCCATCTCCTTCTCAGCCTTTGCGGTATGGCGGTAGACATACCGCACCACCATGACAAAGGAAATGAGCCACCGTGGTATGGAGGTGGGCACTTGACTACCCATCCACCACCTTCACCGTTCCACCACTGAGCTCGGATCAACCCTACATGGTATGGCGATGCCACTACCCAACCACGAGGATGAACAAAGCCTCCCGTGGTATGGAGGTAACCGCTAGAGTTGGTCATCAAACACATCTCACTACCACACCCTGATCGCCAGACCTCCGTGGTAAGGAGGTAAGCGTCATCTTTGATCACCAAGGCTTACCATGCCACCACGACATGGCCAAAGGGCCATCACGATGTGGTGGTAAGCAATCTTCACTGACTGTCACTGTTCACCGCGGCCACCATGCCTCCTTCAAGCAACCTCTACGATAGGGAGGTAAAATATCAAACCGACCATGCCAGTCCACCGCATTATTGCTAGCTTAAGTCAGAGACCCCATGGTATGTCGGTAACACTGCCCAACCATGGACAGAGTAATAGAGGCCCATGATAAGGCGGTAAACCATGCAATTGTGCCTCTAAGGAGAACTCCCAATGGTAGAGAGGTAGAGATCATAACAAAATGAATTTTTCCAAGTCCTTTTCAGAGGTTCAAGCCAGAAGTTGAGGCACCTGTTCCCAACAAGCTCCCACTTGACGAAGACTTCCTGGCTTCCTCTAGACTTTGAAATTACTGATGGTCATAGGCCCTAAGGCCCATCGAATCTTTGCACCATCTGAACTTGTTCGTGCTCACTGGATTCATTAATGCATCTACAAAATTCTTCAAAGTGTCAACCTTTTCCAAATAGACCTTTCCATCTTCCACCATATCCCTCACAAAGTAATACTGCACATCAATGTGCTTTGTTCTGGCATGGAAAGTAGGGTTCTTTGCTAAACAAATGGCACTCTGACTATCACAACAAATTGTAATTTTTCTTGCATTAAAACCAATATCAGAACACAATCGACTTAGCCAAACAACTTCTTTGCAGGTGTGTGTTGCTGCCATGTATTCTTCCTCTGTAGTAGACAAAGCGACTACAACCTATCGCTTGCTCATCCAACTGACTGCACCACCATTTAGCATGAAATTGTATCCACTGGTGGATCTCTTGTTGTCAATGTCCCCTGTCTAATTAGAATCCACATATCCATGAATGTTGAGTGTTCTCTGTGATGCAACCAAATTTCCATGGTAACACAGAGCATATTCTAAAGTCCCCTTTAAATATTTGAACACTCTTTTCACAGCATCCCAATGTGTCCTTCCTGGATTTTCCATGAAATGGCTAAGAAATCCCACTGTTTGGGAAATTTCTAGCTTTGTATAGACCATTGCATATATTAGATTGCCCACAACACTTGAATAAGGCACCCTGGACATGTCCTCCATCTCAGTAGCAGATTTTGGACAATCTTCAACAAATAGCTTCGTTCCCTGCAAAACTGGAACAACTAGCTGCTTGCAATCATTCATACCAAATCTCTCTAGGACAGTGTTAACATAATTACTCTGACTAACCCAAAGCTTTATACTCATTCTATCCCTGGTTATTTCCATCCCTAGAATATACCTTGCTACACCCAGATCTTTCATTTCGAACTTTGTAGAAAACTGAGATTTAAGATTAGAAATCATAGTCTTACTATTTCCTATGAACAACATATCATCCACATACATGGTAATAATAAGCACATGATCATTCTCAGATTTATAATACACACAATGATCAGATTTTGATCTCACAAATCCCATAGACAACACAAAAGTGTCAATTTTTTGGTACCACATTCTAGGAGACTGCTTCAAACCATACAAAGATTTCTTTAATTTGTAGACCAGACTTTCTTTACCTTTTTCAATGAATTGCTCGGGCTATGACATATAAATCTCTTCTTCCAACTCTCCATGGAGAAATGTTGTCTTCATATCCATCTGCTCGATCTCTAAGTCATACGTTGTTGCCAATGACAAAACAAATCAGATAGATGTCAGCTTTGCTACAAGGGAAAATATTTCTCCATAATCAATTCCCTCTATCTGGGAAAATCCCTTTGCAACCAACCTTGCCTTATATTTTTCAACACTGCCATCTAAACCAGTCTTCTTCTTAAATACCCATTTATAGCCAACAGGATTTCGCCCTTTAGGTAAAGGTACCAAATCCCAGGTTTTATTTTTCTTCAATGATTCAATTTCTTCATTCATGGCTTCCAACCAGGAATTTGAATCAGGCATGCTAATAACCTCTTTTACAATCCTAGGCTCATCAGTGCTAGTAATCAAGGCATAGGCACAGTTCAAATCTAATATAGAGAAACCATATCTATCAAGTTGTCATTTTTCACGTGTAGACCTTCTTACTGGCTAAGGTTGTGGTTCTTCATCTTTAGAACTCTCAGAGTTGCTTGAACTCTCCTCCGTTTTAGGCACACTATAGTGCCCCTTCATTGTGGCCATTTTGGATATTGGTGTAAGTATTTATTTGTGCTTCGTTGGTTACAGTGTCATTGAATTGTGTGGTAAACATAATGACTTCGTTTAACAAGTTAATAAAATTAACTTTGGCTGACAAGGTAATCTAAATTAAAGCTGGGAAAAATTGATATAACAAGTACATTAATTGATTTTGCAAAACATAAAGGATTTAGATTAATAAATAATTAAATTTAAATTACTTTGTAAAAGTAATGTTTTAGTATTAAATAATTGTATTAGATTATGATGATAAAGGAAAAAGTGTTAATTTAAAATTATATTCTAATTGACAATTTATCATATGGAAGGATAATTGTTTAATTACGAAAAATAAAAATAAATATATGTATATATATATATTGCTTTTGTGTAGTTAATATTAATGAATAAATAAATACTACACTATTAATAAATAATATTGTCTTTAATAAAGATATGGCAACTTATTTTTATTCTACTTTATTTAAAAATTATATAAAATAAGAAAATAAAATAAAATAAATGAACATGTGGATTAAGTAATAAAGTGATGTAAAAGAGGAATGCTAGTTGAATAATTTTTATGCATAGAGGAGGTATGGAAAAAGAGTTATGGAGTAGGGAAAGTATAATTAGTAAGAAAAAAATTATAGAAGCGAAGAATAGTCAAAAAAATGAATGACTAAAGATGGTTAAATTATTGAATAGTAGAAAGGTGAATAAATTTGCATGTTATACACTTGTCCTCTAGCATGGAAACTTACCTTTACACTCGTCAATTGCTTTTGCTTGAAAAGTTTCTAAGACTTTTTATTTTCTTACAACTGTCAATTGTATTCACGGGAAGTCTCGAAGGCCTTTTAATAAAAGGAAATTTTGGGAATGGCGGGGGAAGGGGAGGAAAAAGAAGGATAGCTTCTGGAAAAGAAAATTTTTACGGTGTTTTGGGTGCTCCGGTAACAAGAAGAAAATTTTGCAGCCGAGAAGATTTTGAAAAAAAAAAAAAGAGCGAGAATTTGGGGAAATTGCAGAAGAAAGGATAGTCTGAATACTTGATCTCTAGCTGCATGAAAACACTAGAAGGGTGAAGATAAATTCTATTTTATGCTTCATGCGCTAATTTGAAATTAGAGTGATGTAGAGGTTTAAATAATCTTGTTAATTCCATTGTCAATCCGTCGAACATAATGGGGAGTGTAAAGTTTTTAAATAGCTCTTGTTTTTGTTGGTAGGCTAATGTAGAGGTTTAAATAATCTTGTTGATAATAGGGAGTGTAAATTTTTTAAATAGCTCTTGTTTTTGCTGGTAGGCTAATGTAGTTGCTACACTTGAAAATAAAATATTATATTAGATGAAAAGAGGGTAAAATGGAAAGGAAGTCTATGCCGGTTATAGTAATTAAGTTTATAGTATATAGAGACATATTTGTTTAATTGATGTTTAAATTTGATGTTTAAATTTTTAAAAAATAAAATAAAATAAAAATTGTGGAAATTGTTGTTTTGGATTAAATTTTATGTTGCAATTATTAGCTCTAATTAGAGACATTTATTCCTTGGATATTTAAGCTTGAAAATAAAATATTAAATTAGATTTTGATTATGTGCTTTAATATATGTTGCTAAGCTAATGATACAACCGACCCTTTTCACCAACATAATTCTATTCATAATTTATTTTATTTTCATATAATCTTTTATTCACTTATTTTAAGTATTTTCTTTTCCCTTACATTATACGCATAGGCATATTCTTTTATATATGGTTTCTTTTCTTTATTCTTATAAAAGTTCTTTTAGGCTGGGAAATGTAAATATAGATTTTTCTATTTTATATTTTATATGTGAGATAAAAACATGAAGTTTAATTTATGGTTCTTTTTAGTGAATAAAATAAATGAATAAGTAAATGTAGATTGTTTAACATATATTATTATTTTCTTATAAGAATAATTAGAATAAATAATGTATTTATGATTTTATTTATTTCTAAATAGTAAATTAATGTAAATTACTATTGTGTTGAATTTTAAGCATGATTAAGTAATTTATACGATTTTAGTTAAATGTTATGAAAGTTAGTTATTATTTAAGAATAGTGTTGATTATTTCAATCAAAAGAAATTTATATAATTCTTTTGTGGTAGGAAATTAAATTATTGTAGTGAGATTTTTTTTACCGCCATATTTTCTCTATCTGTTAAAAATAATTTCTTATAAGTAAAAAGTCAAGATATAATGAAAGTTTTAATTACTGTGTATAGATTTTTCTCTTAAGTACATTTAAAGTTGAAGTTTATGTACCAATTCTTTTAATACTACATTTGTGATTTTCAGATAAATCATTAGTTGGATTTTATTTAAATTTAGTTAGTTTATAAAAATATATGTACATTTTAATTAAATCTATTATTTTGAAGTGATAAATGTATAGGATGTACTTCTGTGTATTGTTTTCTGAAATGATAAATAAATTAAATTAAATATCATTTATTCAAAAACAGGTACATTAAAATTAAATTTATTTTAGTTGCATTTTAAATTATATCTATTTTCATATACATCCAAATCAGATTTAGTTTTCTGATATATTTAAATTAGAAATTATTCTCAAGTACATTAGGTGTAATTGCAAGTTAAATTTATTTAAAAATTCATTGGATTTATGATTTGTAGACAAGTAGTTATGTTAGATCTTAATCAAATTTATTTATAATAATCAAGGTATACATTACATTTTTAATTAAACCTATTATATGGGAATAAATAAACATGTTACATTTGAACTGAATTTACTATAGGTTATATTATAAATCTGATCTATTTAAAATATTATGATGAAAATGCTTTAATTATAGTGGATTATTTAAGTATTCATTACATTATTTTTAATAAGATTAGAATTATGATCGTGTTAATGGCTATTTATAGTCGTCTTTGAATATGTTTAGATTAGTGGATTCCATGTTGTCCATATTTTCCACTTGCTTTATTTCGCTTTGAGGTAATCTTTATGAAAAGACATGTTCTAGATATGTTGGGAACCCATAAATGTTAAGTCACTTTCTTTTGATAGTCATGGGTGGTAAGTTGTTAGGCTTCCAGAGGCGATGAGAAACCTGATTGTGTTGAATTTACCCATGATTAAACCTTTGTGTACCATTGAACGTAATTCTAATTTAAGTTCTCGTGGGTGTACTTTGTTTTATGATTTGTTTTTCCTTAGTTTGAATTTGAGCGAGATGGTTCATGCCTTGCCCACGCGCTCGTGTTGTGACTTCTATGTTTGGTACACCCCTTGTTGTTGTGAGTTTTGTTTGGAACTATTGGGGAGGGTGGTTCTTTATAGGGGCCGGTGCACAAAGGGGCAGTTAGGATAACCCATGAAAGAGTTGGTTAAACAAGTGAAAACCTTTTAAAATAAACTAGTGGGTTTGGGTAGTAACACATTAATTAAGATAGTAAGATACCTCATCCACACTGTTAGTGCTTTCACAAACTAAGGGTGGGCTGAGAAGGCCGTGGTTGGCAAGATCACTACCTTGTCCTCATGAGAGGCTAGTGATTCTGCATGTGTCACCCTATGGGGTCGATGCCTAGTGAGAGGCAGTCAGGATAACCATAGATGGGGGTCAGCACCTATTGTGAGGCAGTCAAGATAACCCATGATATGACCATGTGATGACACTCTCCCATAGTATTCCTTGTGTTCCTTTGTATGCCTCTGGAAGCAATCACCTTGTAAGTGGTCGTTGAGATTGTTGTATGTTATGTTTTGGTTGACCTTGTGATTTGGTCTTGTGATCATTCTACTTATTTGTCTTGGTCATGGGTCCTTTCTTGTCATCTCCTAGCATGGGGGGTGGACCTTCGGGTCCACGCGGTTGGGTGGAATGTGCTATGCACCCCATTGGGTTCCCAGGTTGTGTTCGTGATGTAGAAGCAGATGCAATCTCCAGAGCTTCACTTGGTTGAATACTATCCCACACTTTGTACCTTATTCTCCATTATGTATCATTCTTGTACTTAATTTACTCTTCTCATTGATATAAGGGAAGCATCATGTAATGTACGATTAAATCTATAATGTGTTGTATCTATGGAAATATGCTCCCCTATTGTAATATTAAACTATGAATTGAATTATAATAAATGATGTATCCTTTACTTCGTAGTGTTCATGGTTGGCTGCATGTAGCATTATTTTATCTTGTGATTGTGTGTATTTGTTGTTATCTTCTTGGCATTATCTTTAACGATGTTGTTGGTATGGGTTTTGCATTTAGTAATGTCACCACGTGTACCCTAGAGGATGTAGATGATTCTATAAATGTACAATGGATTTTCATGTAATGTACATACATATTCATCTTATGAATAATTCTCTTTCAAAAAAAAAAAAATGTGCGGTGTTCATTGTCCTTTGGGGTTCACACGACGAGGCGTTACACACACCATGTAGTTCCTCTTTTTTTGGAGTCTGAGGAATTTCAACTACATCATTCTTCTTTTCTCTTTTATCTATCTCTAACTGTGGATCAGCTATTGAAGGTTTCATCTCACGAAATATTACACTTTTGTTGTACAAAACCTTCTCAGTATTAGGATTCCAAAGCTTGTATCCCTTCACATTGACACCATATCCGATGGAGATACATTTAACAACCTTGTTCTCCAACTTTGACCTTTTCTCATTTGGCACATATACATATGCCTCACATCCAAAGACACGAATATGTCTCAGAGAGGGCTTCTTACTAGACCACGCTTCCAAAGGTGTTTTGTCAACTAGAGCTGAACAAGGTGAATGATTTACCAGGTAACATGTTGTAGCCATAGCCTCAGCCCAGAAATTTTGCTCCAGACCAGCACTGCTCAACATACTTCTCGCTCTCTCCATTAACATTTTGTTCAACCTTTCAGCAACTCCATTCTGCTGTGGAGTATAAGGTGTATTTTTATGCCTTTTAATCCCATGGTCTTTATAGTACCTTTCAAAATCTGCATAACATAATTCACCACCATTATCCATCCTTAAAAATTTAATTTTCCTTCCAGTCTGATTTTCTACCAAAGTTTTGAATTCTTTAAACCAACTGAACACTTCTGATTTACTCTTAAGAAAGTATATAAATGTCCTTCTCAAATATTCATCAATAAAATAAACATAATATCTAGACTTCGATAACGAAGGAACATTAACTGGACCAAACACATCATAATGAACATAATCCAGTACACCAGAAGATTTATGAGGACTCGAATAAAATGAAACACGATGTTGCATTCCATATATGCAATGTTCACAAAAATCAAACTCAATGTTACAATCAACAAGCCCTTCTACAAGATTTTTATTTTTCAAGGTTTTTACACCTTTCTTACCTATGTGACCGAGTCTATGATGCCACAACATGGTTTTCCTTGTTGGGAGTTTCACCTCCAAGGCATTTACACCCAGAGAAGAATCTCCATCCTTCTCTACAGGAACAAATTTTCTTGACTTTACAGAGGCGTTGTTGCATTGAACAGGACATGCATCCAACTTGTACAGAGTGCCAGTACGTACACCCTTAGCTAGCACCATTGCACCTCTAGCCATCTTACATCCTTTAATCGAGAAATAAACTTCCACACCAACATCATTCAACTTACTGATAGAAAGTAACTTACAAGCCAAACCTGGTATGTGCAGTACATCACCAATCCCTTCGATTCTTCCATCAGGGAATTGTATTTTGACTCTTCCATATCCAGCAATCTTCAGTGTTGAATCACTTGCCAGGTACACCTTTCCACCAGCATACTTTTCATACTTAGTGAACCACTCTCTATGAGACGTCATGTAGAAAGATGCACCTGAGTCAACCAGCTAGACATCATCTAATGCCTAAGTTTCCAAGGCTACAATGAAGGCATCTTCATCACTCTGAGAAGAGTTATTCTTCTTCTTCTCCTCCTTGCAATCCTTTCGAATATGACCAGGCTGCCCACAGTTCCAACATTTCACCTTGGACTTTTTACCAGGGGACTTTGATCTCCCTTCAGATTTTGATTTAGACTTCTTGTCCTTATTCTTGCCTTTCTCCTTTAATCTACCTCAAACAACAAGGGCCTCTTTGGCCATCTCTGAAGACTTCCTCTGCATCTCTTTAGACATCAATGAGGCAATGTCTTCCATCTTGTAAGTAGTGGTCGTACTTCCAATAGCCATTACAAGATGATCCCAAGTGTCAGGTAACGAACATAACAGGAGCATGCAACAATCCTCCTCCTCTATCTTCACACCCACAAATGCCAACTGAAAAAAACTCATATTAAATGAGTTCAGATGGTCTGCAACAGATGCACCTTCTTCCATCTTCAAGAGTACAACTTCTTCCTCAAGAATAACTTATTTACCAGAGACTTTCCCTGATAAATATCATCAAGCTTCTTCCACAACGAATCTGGAGACTTCTCCTCATGGACGTTCAGGAGTACAAAATCGGCTAGACTAAATTTTATCAGACCTCTCGCTTTTCTATCTGCAAGGTCCCAATCTTCCTATTTCATACCTTGTGGCATAGTTCCAAACATAGCAACCCAGAGGTCTCTATCCACAAGAAAGTCTTCCATTTTGAGTTTCCACAACTCAAAGTTCTTGCCATTGAATTTTTCAATCTCTACTCTTCCTGATGTACTCGCCATCTCAAACAGAACTAGGTTCTAACCTTGCAAGACTCCCACTGGAACAATATTAGCACAAAAAACCAACCTTACTAACAAGGATAACACAACTGGCCAAGCTCTGATACCACTTGAAACGAAAAGCAAGAGGTGTAGAAATGCTTTCCTAACACTAAAACCATAGAGGAGAACTGCAAAGACCAGTTTTAAAACTTTAAAACACTTAAGATGAACACATACAGGAAAACAAGAGTAACATAAATAAAAAATCATAGAGATAACACCAAATTTAGGTGGGAAAACCCTTAAGGGAAAAAACCCACTAGACCAAGAGCAATCACTTTGTATTACAGTAAAAGCTTACATACAAAGTTATCAGACCACTCTCTTTGATCATCAACTCATAGCAACATACTTCAGTTCGTTCAACTGCACTCACTGTTACAATGCATTTTTTGCATACAATGAATAATAATCTCACTTTTGTCACCTTAGTGACTATCCTATATATCCGACTGTTACAAGTCTTACATACATTATTCTCCCAACCAACCAATCGTGCCTTAATTATGCACCTTCCTTCTGACAGACGAATATGATCGCTTCTGACTAAGTCACCCTGTAATCACGCATCGGGTCGTCCAGGCATTAATTCTCTTTGCCTGAAATGGATTTTTTCATCTACCTAATTGAGCCTTGCAATTAATTCTTTCACCGCTCCAAAATTTGGCCAATCGGTTGTTGATTACTTTCCATGTGTCGCCTTCCTATTTTTTCACTATTTCCAATTGAGTTAGACTGGTCAACAAAAATGTCGAGCTCCTCTTACCATGCTACCTCATCGAGCCAAAGGGGCCACCATGATATGGCGGTGTCACCTCGATACCACCCATCTCCTTCTCAACCTTCGCGGTATGGCGGTAGACATACTGCACCACCACAACAAAACAAAAGATCCACCATGGTATGGTGGTGGGCACTTGACCACCCATCTACCACCTTCACCATGCCACCACTCAGCTCGGATCAACCCTCTGCGGTATGGTGGTGCCACCACCCAACCGCGAGGTTGAACAAAGCCTCCCGCGGTATGGAGGTAACCGGCCAAAGCCGGCCATCAAACACATCGCACTACCATGCCCCGACTGCCAGACCTCTGTGGTAAGGAGGTAAGCGTCATTTCTGATGGCCAAGGCTTACCGCACCACCGCAACATGGCCAAAGGGCCATTGTGGTGTGGTGGTAAGCGATCTTCACTGACTATCATCATTCACCACGGCCACCACACCTCCTTCGAGAAACCTCTGCGGTAGGGAGGTAAACAATCAAACCGACTGTGCCAGTCCACCGCGCTACCACCAGCTTAAGTCAGAGACCCTATGGTATGGCTGTAACATCACCCAACCATGGACAGAGTAATAGAGGCCCGTGGTAAGGTAGTAAAGCATACAACCATTTCTCTAAGAATAATTCCCAGCAATAGAGAGGTAGAGATCAAAACATAATGAATTTCACCAAGTCCTTTTTAGAGGTTCAAGCCAGAAGTTGACACACCTGTTCCCAACACTCAAATGTGATATCTATGAAGAAATCATTGAGATCTTCTACCATATTCTTGTAAGGAGTGATCTTTTCGTCCTTGTTTTTATAATCATAATTGACTTGGTTTATGATTAGTTGTGAATCCCCATAGACCTTTATTACTAGGATTTTCTATTGTACCACTATTTTGAGCCCTGTGATGAGAGCTTCATATTCAATAATGTTATTGGTACATGGGAAAGATAGTTGGTACGATTTTGGAATGCAATCCCCCTGTGGGGTGATAAAAAGAATGTCAACCCCTGATCCATGTTGTGTGTGTGAATAAAGTACATCTTATAATGATCTGTTGTGTTTAGGAGAAATATTGACTCATCAAGGAATTCATACACCAATCGATTCTCTGCATAAATGGGTGCCTCTACTAGTTGATTTGTGATGAATTTCCCTTTGATGTATTTTTGCTCTACATATTCTATATCAAATTCTATTAGGATCATTACCCATTTAGCCATTCACCATGTGATATTTTCCTTGGATAACAGATATTTCAGTAGATCTGCTTTACTTGATGGGCGGGCATGTATTGTCTAAATTTATGTGAAGCAAACACTACTGCAAGATAATCCTTTTCAATAGATGTGTAATTTATCTCGTATCCCACTAAATTCTTACTAATATAGTGAATTTCCCTCTTTTCATGTTTCTTCGTGTTGAGCAAGAGGAGCCCCTAGAACCGTTGATGTAGCTGAGATGTATATGATTGGAGGTTTCTTCAGTATTGGTGGCATGAGGATGGGAGGTGTCAGTAGATACTCATTGATTTTTTGAATGCTCTATCACACTTGTCATCCCATTTGTATGTTATCCCCTTGTGAAGTAGATGGGAAAAGGGGATAATCTTCTTTGCTAGTTGTGTTATGAACCTTTTGATAGTCTATAGTCTTCCTTATAGACCTCATAGTTGTTTTAATGTTCATGGTGACTCCATATCCAAAATCAATTTTACTTTATCTAGGTCTATCTCAATTCCTTGCAGTGACACAATGTAGCCCAATATTTTACCTAAGGTTATGCCAAAGATGCACATTTCAGGGTTTAACCTTACCTTGTATTCTTCAAGCCTATCAAAGATCATTCCCAGTACTGTTATGTGTTCATTCCATTTCCTTGACTTTTTAAAGATATATTCCACATACTCCTCTACAATTTTGTGGACCATATCATGGGAGATTAGTTTCATGGCCCTCTAATAAGTTGCTCTAGCATTCTTCAACACAAATGGCATCATGTTCCAGTAGTAGGTTCACCGAGGACATGTAAATGTTGTTTTATGTTGGTCTTCTTTTGTGATCATGATTTGGTTGTACCCAGAGAATTCATCCATTAGTGATAACATCTCATGCCTAACAGTCAGGTCTACAATCATGTCAATGTTTGGTAATGGGAAGTTATCTTTGGTACATACTTTATTTAAGTCCTTGAATTCAATATATATATCATGATGCATCCACTAGGCTTGGAGACTAGCAATAGATTGGAAACCCATTCTCGATAGTTGATTGGTCTGATGAACCCTGCACCAAGGAGTTTCTACAATTCTAGTTTGACTAGCAATGTTATATGTGGATGCATCTTTCTCAACTTCTACTTTACTATTTTAGCGTTGGGATATACAACAAGATAGTGGATGAGCACTTCAGGATCGAGGCCAATAATATTAGTATATGTACATGCTAAGTCCCCCTTTATTTCCATTAGGAATGTCTCTAGATTCTTTTGTTCTTTAGCTAGAAGTGACTCTGCGTAGAAGGAAATTTGAGGTGTCTCATTCATTCCCACATTCACTAGATCACATTTTTATGCGAGGACCGCTAATCTTTCCTAATGTTTATCACTAAGATGAATATTGAATATCTCATCCTTTGGAACCTCAAAGAGGTTTTCACCATTGTATGTGTCCTTTGTTTTAATTATTTTATGAGCAAAGAGTGCCATAATGTGATTTTCACTTTGAGATCGAGACATAATTCTCATGTTTTCAATTTTATGACTGAGGGATTCAATCGTTTCCTCATAGTAGGATTGTGTTTCTAACTCAATTTCAAACCATGATTTATGATCCTTGTATGGCATATTGTCCCATAGTCCCATAAATTCAGAGATAGCTTCGTCATTTTTGAATGAATCCAAGATAGGCAGTTCTCATTGGTCCCAGTTTATGAGTTGGGGATAGACAAGTTTTAGCTTTTTTTTGTTGTTGTTTGACTCAAATGATGTGGTGGTTATCATGAAAATACAAGAATCCTCACACAAGTCTATTATTTCAAAGTTAAAATTATTGAGGGGAATACCAAGCAAGAAGCACCTTTGCCAAGAATGATCACTTTACTGGTGGTACATTCAAGACCGAGATTCTTTGGGTGTTTCTCAGGAGGAAGGATTTCTAGCAAACCATTGTCATTTTTTCCAAGCTTTTCATTCTTATTATAGCCCCAACCAAGCATCAATTATAAACCTTTTTTGTCATCCTCCATTAGAGGAATGGGTGTGGGTCTATTCTCATGATATATCTAGCTTGATACATATTATTCATCCACAACCTCTTTGCTCAAATCTCCCCACTTTTTGAAAGTGGTAGATGCTACCTTGATCACCTAGGACACATTGTCAACAAGTTATGGTTTTCCATGAGACTTAGGAGCAAGAGGTAACTCTCTCATTATAAATGTATCCTTCTTCAAGCTATATTCCTCACAACCATTATCTTTGATTCTGCTTTAATGTCTGGGATATTTTGTATGAGGGGTGTCTTTGTCTCAGAAGTGGAAGCTAAGGTAGATGGATTAATGAAGGATGAGGATGTTATCTCTTCATCATTCTTAGGAACTTGTTGGACCTTGTAATACTTGGCTTCCAAGTTCTTACAATAATATAATGGTTTTGGATCACCATGTTGAGATTATGGAAGCCTTGCAACATGAGCATGAAGTATGGATGGTTTGTGATTGGTTGTTTCTATGTTGCAATTGATTTCAACATGGTAATAACTATATGGGAAGTCTACTTGGTTAACCAAAATTTGTTCTCTGTCTGTAATTCCCTTTTGTGATGGATCATTTTGTTGGTAGTTGAGTCTGAATTTCACCGCAAGATCTAACATGACTCTAATCTCTTAGCCATATTATCATGACTCACTCAGACAACTATATCCTAGATCTTGAGATGTCTTTTGTTGTGAGCAGAAATTTATCTCTGACAAAGTTCAACTCGGTATTCTACTGTTGTTCCTTGCTTGGAATATTGTGTGGGAGACTCTGCATTTTATTAAGGTGAACATTCTTATGCTATGGTTTTGTTGGTTGTCTCTATGTTGGTGCTATGATGGGAAATTAATGTGTTCTCAGATCTAGAAGGTGTTTTATTTGAGGATTACTTGTTGGTTTGGAGAATTGTGTTCTAGTCTTGGTTGACTCAGAGTATGCAATACATTATGAAGACTAGTTATGTTTTATGGATGTTAGTCGACTTGGTATAATGCACTACATGGACAAAATGTTTAAATCATATATGGTGTCGACCTAATTGATGAATAAAGATATACTTGTATATATATAAGATGTTTCGAGGAAAGAGATGAGGATGAGCAATGGAGGTGAAATGCGAAGAGAAAAAGGTGTTTGGTATGGTGTAAGTGTGAAAAGGATTAAGTGGTATGAGAAGATCTAATCCTAAATGCTTTATCAGTTGTGGATCAGTGCAACTTAGTTGAGCGACTATTTTGTGAGGCAGTACTTTGTATTGTAAGCTTCATTGGAACTAGACCCTGCACATTGAAGGTGTATCCTATCAGTTAAATGATTTTGGCAGTGAGCCACTATCATTTTATCTTGGTGGTTAGCCATATTTTGTACTCAGGTAGTGAGCCTTTTTAAGGATAGTGAGTCATGGCAGTGAGCCTCATAATATTTTGTAACTAGATATAATATATTGTGAGTTAACCCTCACCGTGGTTTTTCCCTTCTTGGGTTTTCCAAATAAAAATACCGGTGTTCATGTGTATGGTTGCATTGATTTATTTTTATGTTCCCTCTTGTTGATTTAGTCAGAATTGTGATAATGTTAAGATGGATTTTATTATGGTTTTATGGAATACTGATTCACCCCCCCTCTCAGTATTCTGGATGTTCTACACACCATGGATTGTGATTTCCCTATTTTCATGGGTAAATTTAACACATTGATGGTACATAGAAGTGTATCTTGCATTGTGTGGATCCATGGACATCCTAGGAGAATGTTGTAAGGAATCTCAAGATCAAGGACTTGGCATGTAGTTTCCATAATAGTAGGCCCCACTTGGATGGCGATTTGGATTGTTCCTTGAGAAACCCATTCTTGATCATCATAGGCTCTTATGGTAATACCTTTTCCTTTCTCGATGACATCTTCGAAGAAACCCAAATTCTTGATCAGCTACAAGATACAAATGTTTAGACCCCACCTCCATCCACCTGGACTCATTTGACTTTATTTTTGTGAACCAGGACCTCAAGATGCAATGCACGATTGTGGGATGGTTGCGTTGGCAGATCATGTTTAGAGAAGGTGAGAAGTTGAGGTGTGGTGATATGTCCAATCATAGCCTAGAACTAGTCAGTATCAATGTTAGTGGGCATAGAAGATGCAAATAAAGATTTTTCTAAGATATCCCTATGTGCAAGTGATATTTTCAGCAACTCCAAGATGGATATTTGGGATGGGATTTTCTTTAGTTGATCCAAGAGACTATAATCCCTAGGGTTGGATTTTGGAAGTTTAGGTGGTGCCCTAGGTTGTAGTGATGCTCCTTGGATAGTGACTTTTCCTCGACATGTGGTGACTCCACACTTCATGCAAGGCCCTTTAATTGTGATGAAGGATACAAAATCGTCCAATGATACTACAATATTATTGTATACATGACTTACATTGTTATAGTCCTTTCATTTTCTATTTTAATTTCATTTGTTATGATCTAGCATCAGGTTTGTGTACATTTTCAAGTCTTGGTTTCCCGCTTATTGATCAATTGTTATATCCTCATTGTCGATAAGGTCTTGAATGAGGTTTTTGAGTTTCATGCAACACACTATCGTATGTCCCTTGATTTTATGGAAATCACAAAGATGCTTCTCATTAAATATCATGGTGGTTTTACTTGAGGCTCTTAGTAATTCTGATAAGTAGGAGCATGATGAGATTTTATTGTATTAAATTTTGCATGACTGCTTCAATAGGTTCCCTCAAAGGTGTATACTTGCATCGTGGAGGGAAGTTATTTCTAGGTGTCGGTCCTCTTTGAGCATTAGCATTATTGAAATTTTTCTAATTTTGTTGTTTTTGTTGCATGTTTGGTTGTGGTATGTTCTATTGATAGGCCTGTTGTTGTATGTTTGGTTATGGTATATTCTATTGTGCATGTGTTGGTTGGGTGATCATTTTATTTGGAGCACTTATGACCACTTTGGCATCGATGAACCCATCATTGGTAACATTCTTGTTCTTAGCCCAAGTGTGGGGCTTGTCATTAAATCTAGATGATGGATGGTTATCCATTTATGCTTGCATGTTTCCTTTTGCTATAAGGGTTATCTCGATGTTAAGAGCCTTAGGGATGAGTTGATCATATGATTTGATACATTTCATTTTTAATTGAAAGGATAAATCCCCATCAAGGTTGGCAATAATGATTCCTATTTGTTGTTACTCGAGAATAAGCCATTTGATTTTGCTAGCTTTGTACCTCCATCGTTGTAATTAATTTTCAAATGTTTCACCCTTGTTTTTTTTAGGGTGTAAAATTCCTCCAAACCGACATCCATGTCTAGGTTGAAAGAGAAGTGATTTACAAACTGATCTATGATTTCTTGGAACGTTTGGATTCTAGGAGGTAAATGGGAGAACCATTCGATTGTTGGGCCTGCCAAGCTTCGTGGGAAAAGTTGCATTAAATAGGAATCGTTATAGGCCACTTCCATGCATGCTATATAGAATTCCTTGATGTGGTCTTCGATATTTCCACACCCTTTATATTTGTCAAATTTAGGTATTTTAAATCCGGGTGGGAATCACATCATTGTAATGTTCATATCAAAAGGATAGGGACACAAGTCACGTTGAGCATATGATCTCTTTGTCTTTCCCACTTGAATATCCTATATTTGTTGAGAGAGCATTCTGACTTGCATGGAAAGATCATCTTGAGGATTAGGGGGTGAGGCATACATATTACATGGTGGAATGGTGGATGAGTTAAATGTGTTGTATGGTGTATGTGGTGGGTTGTCTTGATATTGTTGTGTGAATGGTGATGGTGGTGGGGTGACGTATGCTCCTTGTGTATTTGGATTCAAGATGTTTTGTTGTGTGCTTTTGTAAATTTTTTGGAAGTCTTGTTGTTGTACAAGCAATGATTATCGATAGGCATGTTGTTTTTGTTGTGCTAACAACACTTGTTGTTGTTGTTGTGCTAATATTGCTTGTTGTTGAGCTTCTTATTGAGCTTTTTGTTTTTGTTGTGCTATCAATTATTCTTGTTGTTGTTGTTCTATCAATGTTTATTTTTGTGCTTGTTGTTGTTGCAAGGCTTGAGCTTGTGCTTGTTGTTGTTTCAAGGCCTGAGATTTTTCTTGTTGTGCTTATTATTGTTTCAAGGCTTGAGATTGTGCTTGATGTTGTTGCAAGGATTGAGCTTGTCATGCTTTTTGTGCTTGTTGTTGTTGCAATGCTTGTTGGTAGGATTTTTGTGCTTGCAACGCTATACTATATTAATTTGTAATGTTTTGATTTTGAGATTGGGATGGTGGATTTTTGTAAGTGGTTTGTGATAGTGGGTTGAGTGTGTTTTGGGATGGTTTTTGTTTGATTATATGTTGGGTGGTGGATAGTTGATTTGGATTTGATGTATTTTGTCCTTGGTTTTGTGATATCATCCCTTGCAAGATTTGGGTTTGGGATGGAAGGGTGTACATTTGGGGTCCCATTTGATTTTGTGTTGTTAGGGGGACCAATGTTTGAGACATTTGATAGGATGCCACTTGGTGTTGCGATGTTAGTGGCATACTTGGATTTGGGACCATGTTTGTAGAAGGATTGATCGAATTTGATGTGATTAATGGATTCACATAATTTGTTTGATTTTGGACCAAGATGCTTGATGGATTGGTTTGATTTGTTGGATTTTGGGCCAACATACATGATGGAGTGATGAGAGGGACTTGTGGATCCATTTGTGATGTTTTTCCTTGTGTGAATGAAGATGAATTATGTGTTATGTTGTTCACTTATCCAAATAAATCTACTTGAGGTGGTTGACTTGTTTGATCTTGTGGAATGGTAAGAACGTACCCTTGAGTACCTTGGGCAGAGGTAATGAGTTGATATGATGGTGTAGCATGAAAATTTGGTGCCATGGTGGTGCTATGGAATTTGAGTGGTATGTGTGGATGTTGAGGGATTTGAGGGATGGTGGTTTTTGTGTTTGTTAGAAAAATAGGAATAGACAACTAAGAGGGGGGGTGAATCAGTTGTCACAAAATATAAGACTTATTTAACCTTATTAATCTTCAATCTCAGATCTAATAAATAACAGTGAAACCATGAATCAACAACACATCTGAAACACACATAACAACAAGATTTTTGTGTGGAAACCCTATTAGAGGAAAAACCACGGTGGAGGTTAATCCACAAGTTATACTCTGTTAAAAGTATAAGGAAAATGAATAAGGAATGCACATGCATTTAGGCACACTGCCTAGAGCTCACTGCTTAAAGAAGACACACTGTCTTACGTAAAAAATTCAGATTAAATCCATTTGAAGAGGTTGAACTGAGGAATTAGCTTCCTCAAAAGCCTGATGACAGTTCTGGTTAAGTATAGAAACACTTCTTTGCACTTCACTCAATCTTCTTCACACTCTGCTCTGCAATCAAATGATCTGATCTCTATTCACACATTTTGCATATACACTTCTCACACATACACCACACACTTGAAAATGAAGAAACAATCACTCTTATATATCAGCTTCATGGAATTACATCAACAACTTTGTCAGCCAAAAATAAAAGAATAAATGAATTACAAACTGTTAGCCCAATTCATGAACAAACCTCAATGCGCACCAACTGAAGTCAGTCATAACATAATGATACCTAAAACAACATCCTCGAATACACCAAGCATTCAAAAATTAATCCACAAGGATGCACAACACGCTACAACCACCATGTTGGCCAAGAACATGAAAACCCGAACACACAAAGGAAAAATCTCTTATCACTATCACACCAATCAACACGGACGTGCAACAAGGATAGAGTATGATCTAGAAACATCAACAAACATCACAGGAGAATATGCAACAACTCAAATTACCAGAATTACATTATATTCTTCTAGAAACACCAGCTATAGTAATAGAATAATTGTAGGAATAAAGACACTCACAACTTGATGCGCACCTCTAAAACTTTCGAAGTATGAACTAGATAGGCTCAGCAACAAACCCTTTAAAGTGAAACTTCTAAATACCAACATACTAAATTTTCCACCATACTAAACTTCACAGACAATCTTCAACATATTTAATATAATTTTCTCAATATCCTCGACATATACAACCTTCAAGACATGAATGGTAATAGTGTTGACATAAATGACAACCATAACATCCAACAATCTCCCCCTTTGGCATTGATGGAAATACATGATGTGAAAAATACCATCAACACAACTAACTCTTCTCTCAACACTCTTCCCTTCTTCTCATACAATTCTTCTTCCCCTTTCTTCTTACAAAGTTTTTCACATTACTCTTATCCCCTTTTTGTACTTTTTCACATTGTTCTTCTCCCCCTTTGACATCAATGGCAAAGATACACAAGCTCTGAATCGCATATCTAAACCATCTGACTACTCCCCCTGAGTAACAACCACCAAAACATCAATCTAGATCAAAATATGACTATGAATGCACAGACTGATGCAAATAATTGCATCTTATTTCTAATTAGGAGGGGAAATCACCCCTAACTTCTCTCTGAGATACTCAAAAGTATCCTTAGGCAATTTCTTAGTAAAGATGTCTGCAATCTATTCCTTTTAGGCACATACTCTAGTCTGACTTCTTTGTCACTCACTTTGTCTCTCAAGAAGTGATATTGGATAGATATGTGTTTTGTCTTTGAATGCAACACTGGATACTTAGAAATGTTTATGACACTTGAATTATCAAAAAATATAGTGATAGGCTCATCATACTCAATTCTGATATCTCTCAGCATCTGCTCCATCCATATTACTTGAGTACAATTGTTTGCAACAACAATATATTATGCCTCAGTAGTAGATAAGGAAATGGAATTCTTCTTTCTACTAACCAAGACACCAGCTTCTTCCCCAAGAAGAAGGCACAACCACTAGTAATTTTCTTATCATCCACATCTCCTACCCAATCTGCATCAGTAAAGGCACTCAAGGTAAGATCATCATCTTTAGGATACCAAAGACCAAAATCAACTGTCCCTTTCAAGTATCTAAAAATTATCTTTACAACAGTCACATGAAATTCCTTGGGAACAACTTGATATCTAGTAACCATACATACAACATTCATGATGTATGGTTTGGTCTGAGTCAAATAAATTAATCCACCGATCATTGACCTGTATCTTGTTTTATTTTCCTTAGGAGAATTATCATTTTGTGTTAACTTACATCTGGTTACCATGGGTGTACCAACTGGCTTTGAGTCTTCCATGCCAAACTTTTTCAGTAACTCTCTTACATATTTGGACTAAGATATAAAGATTCCATTATCTAACTGAGTAATTTGCAATCCTAAAAATAATTTCAGCTCTCCAATCATTGACATCTCAAACTCACTTTTCATTTCATCAGCAAACTTCATACGTAAGTCATCATCACCTTCAAAAATGATGTCATCAACAAAGACTTCAATAATCAACTCTTTATCCTAATCCATCTTAAAATATAGATTACTGTCAGTAGTACCTTTATTGAATCCAAGCTTCAACAAGTACTTATCCAGTCTAGCATATCAAGATCTAGGGGCTTGATTAAGTCCATACAGTGCTTTCTTCAATTGAAAAACCATATCTCCTTTGTCAGTCAGTTGAAATCCATCTGGTTGCTGAACATATACTTCTTCTTCTAGCTCACCAATTAGAAACGTTAACTTTACATCCATTTGATAGAATTTATAGTTCTTAAAATCAACATAAGCAAGAAACAATCTTACAGCTTCAATTATAGCAACAAGGGAAAAGGTTTCCTCAAAATCAATACCTTCCATCTGTGAGCACCCTTTACATACCAGTCTTGCTTTATTCCTGACCACTTCACCTTGTTCATTTAGCTTATTCTAAAAGACCCATTTGGTTCCAATCGCATGTTTATCCTGAAGTCTGGGAACATGAATCTGTGTATCATTTTTCTCTATTTGCATCAGTTCTTCCTTCATTGCTTCCATCCAATATTCATCTTTACATGCTTCATTGACATTTTTGGGCTCAGTCTTGGAAATCAAACACTACTCTTCTGCAATTATTCTGCTAGTTTGCACACCTTTGTTTTTATCTCATATAATCTGATCTTCATAATGATTTAGCTTTACATACCTCATAACTTTGGGATTCTCTCAAACTTCTGGTTCTTTTGTTCTTTCTTTTGCAGTTCCACTAGCTTCTCCTTCTTGATTCTCTTGATTCACCGGAACAATTTGAACTTGATTCTATGTCTGAGCATTCTTTCCATTATCAATACTATCATGTTGGTCATCTGAATCATATCCATAGTATCTGGATGATATAGAAGTATCTTCATCAACTCTGACATTTGCACTTTCAACCATTTTCCTCAATCTTCTATTATAGCACCGGTACGCCTTGCTCTTAGTAGAGTAACCCAAAAATATTCCTTCATCACTCCTAGCATCAAACTTTCCTATATCTTCATCTCTCTTGATATAACATCTACTTCCAAAGATTTTAAAATATTTAACAGTAGGCTTATAACCAAACCAACACTCAAAAGGAGTCTTACCAGAATTACCATTGACATTTACCCAGTTGATAGTATATAGAGCAATTCTTATAGCTTCTCTCTAATCGATATGAGGAACATTGCCTTCCAACATAATAGTTCTAGCAGCATCTATAATTTTTGTGTTCTTTCTCTCAACAACTCCATTCTGTTGAGGAGTTCAGGGTGCAGATAACTGTCTTTTGATTCCATTCTCTTCATAGAAAGAATTGAACTACCGAGAAGTGAACTCACCACCTATGTCTGACCTTAAGCATTTAATCTTCAAACCTATCTCATTCTTAGCCATAGCTTTGAAACTTTTGAAATTTTCTAATGCTTCATGTTTTTCTCTCAAGAAAGCAACCCATATCATCCTAGAGTAATCATCAATAAGCAACATTAAGTACCTTTCTCCTTGTAGACTTCTAATTCTGGAGGGACCGCATAGATCAGTATGCACCAGCTCCAGTACTCCATTAAAATGATGTTGTTTTCTATGAAAAGAAATTCTAGTTTGCTTTCCCATATGGCATTCCTTGCATATGGTGTTAGTAGGCATCATTAGCTTAGGAAGATCTCCTACTCCTTGAGTGGAGCTTACTTTGACAATGTTATCAAAATTCACATGACACGGCCTCCTATGCCATAAATAGCTTACATCAACTTGAGAAATTAAACAACTTTCACTAGCAACACTCAAGTGAAAAATGTTACCTCTTATCTTTGTACCTGAAGCAATTGCATTTCCAGAACTTCCCAATATCCTGCATTTTCCATCTTCAAACTAAATATTGTACCCTCTTCGACCTTCTTTCCAACACTCAACAAATAATGCTTCAATCCTTCAACATAAAGGACATAATCAATATTATATTTACCACCAAGAGAAATAGTGCCTCTGCCACAAATCAAACCAGCATTGTTGTCTCCATATCTTACAACACCACTGTCATATTTCTCTAAACTTATAAACTTGCTTTTGTCACTAGTCATATGATGTGAGCATCCACTGTCAATCACCCACTCATCCTTTTCTTCAATTCTGGCTGCAAGAGCTTTCTCAATATTCTTATCACTGGCATATTCAGAGGACACTAGACCATTTTCCTTGATATAAATGAATACCCATCCATCTTCATTTCCAATTTCTTTATTAGATTCATCATCAGTAACACCTTCTTTAGCATAATAACATTTCTTTTGAAAACTAGGCTTATCAAGTTTGAACCTAGGAACTCTTTCAGTACACCTTGACGCAAAATGACCTATCTTATTGCAAGAGAAATATTTAATAGGCAACTTTCCTTTATACTTACCTTGTCCTTTGGCTTCTCTTTTCACAATCAATGCTTCCAACTCTTCTAACTCTCTTTCTTCATCTTCAATTTGTTTCATTTCATCTTCATACTTGAATGTCTTTCTAGAACTTTCTCCCAAATCATATCTTAGTTGGTTTCTTCTGGATCTAGTATCTTTAAATGCAGATTTTGTCTTAGGGGTAGATTCACCAAATTCACTCAATTCAAAGACAACAAGCTTACCAATCAGCATATCTCTTGTCACATTTGTTACTATCTTGAGATCTTCAATAGCATGAGCTTTCATTTTGTAAGAAGGAGGCAATGATCTGAGCACTTTAGCTACAATCTCTTGTTCATCCAAGATTCCACCGGCACATCTAATACCCATCACTAGTTCATTTAATTTTTGCATGAAAGAAATAATGTTTTCATCTTCGCTCATTTTCAAGTTTTCCCACTTGCCTTTCAGACTTTGTAGCTTAGCAACTTTCACTTGTGCATCTCCTTCATACAATGTTTCTAAATTCTTCCAAATTTCATATGTTGTTTTCAAACCCATCACATTTGTCATCTTTGAATCTATCAGAGCACTCAATAATGCTTCTATAGCCCTGATATTAGTTTCGGCTTCTTTGATCTCATCGGGAGTAGAGGGACCATTATGAGGAATAACATATATGTTCTTTGTAATCTTCCAGAAGGGTTCACCAATGCACTTCAAATGACACTCCATTCTAGCCTTCCAAAGAGAGTAATTTGTTCCATCGAATCTAGGACTATCCTTCTTGTATGATTCCATCTTGGATCACCTAAATATATTAAACTTTTTCAAAGGAACCTACTCTGATACCAATTGTTGGAAAAACAAGAATAGACAACTAAGAGGGGGGGTGAATCAGTTGTCACAAAATTTAAGACTTATTTAACCTTATTAACCTTTAATCTTAGATCTGATAAATAATAGTGAAAGCATGAATCAAAAACACATCTGAAACACACATAACACCAATATTTTTGCATGGAAACCCTATTAGGGGAAAAACGGTGGAGGTTAATCCACAAGTTATACCTTGTTAAAATTATAAGGAAAATGAATAAGGAATGCACATGCATTCAGGCACACCACCTAAAGTTCACTGCTCAAAGAAGACACACTATCTTACATAAAAAAATTAGATTAAATCCATCTGAATAGGTTGAACTGAGGAATTATCTTCTTCAAAATCCTGGTGACAGTTTCGGTTAAGCACAGAAACACTTCTTCACACTTCACTCAATCTTCTTCACACTCTGCTCTACAATTGAATGATCTGATCTCTATTCGCACATTTTGCATATACACTTCTGAAACATACACCACACACTTCAAAATGAAGAAACACTCACTCTTATAAATCCGCTTCATGGAATTACATCAACAACTTTGTCAACCAAAAATAAAAGAATAAATGAATTACAAACTGTCGGCCCAATTCATGAAGAAATCTCAATGTGCACCAACTGAAGTCGGTCACAACATAATGAAGACCTAAAATAACATCCTCAAACATGCCAAGCATTCAAAAATTAATCCACAAGCATCTGCAACATGCTACAACCACCATTTCAGCCAAGAACATGAAAACCCGAACACACAAAGGAAAAATCTTTGATCACGATCACACTAATCAACGTAGACGTGCAACAAGGATAGAGCATGATCTAGAAACATAGAGCATGATATAGAAACATCAACGAACATCACAAGAGCATACACAACTCAAATTACTAGAATTACATTCTCTTGTTCTAGAAACACCAGCTATAGCAACAAAATAACTATAGGAACACAAACACTCACAACTTGATCAAATCTTGATGCGCACCTCTGAAACTTTCGGAGTATGACCAAGATAGGCTCAGCAACAAACCCTTTGAAGTGCTACTTTTGAATATCAACGTACTGAATTTTCCACCATACTAAACTTCATAGTTTCACAAACAACCTTCAACATATTTAATCTAATTTTCTCAATATCCTTGACATTTATAGCCTTCAAGACATCAATGCTAATAGTGTTGACATCAATGAAAACCACATATCAGCAACACAACCACAACATCCAATAGTGGTACCCAAGTTGGTGTTAGTTCCTAAGTTTTGGTTGTTAACAAGTGGATTCCCTAGAATTACAAGAAGTAATGAACCCACCTTAGTAGTCAATGGTTGACTTGGCACATGTGACGAAGAGGTTTGGGTAATATATTAAACCACATTTTGAACTAATGGGTACGTGATGAATGTTTGAGGAATAGATGTTATGTTTCCCAAAGGTTGTTCTCTAACGGTTTCCAAATCAAAGGTAGAAGGGATTTTAGCTCCTTCTTTTGCTAAGGCCAACATGTATTGGGTAGGGTTCAACGTCATCATGGTATTAAAAATGTGATGAGTTTTGGGGTCTTGTGATAGTTAAAGAAATTTGTCTATGGTCATTTCATGGGGATTGTTAGTAACATCCTCTATTTCAAATAGACCCCTTTCTTGAAAATCATAGGGTTGCTGAGCTAAATTTGGTAGAGGATTTGTGGAAGATCTTGGATCAAATTCGGGTTGGTTTAAAGTACTCATGGTAAATGAATCTTTGTTTTGTTCCATGTCCTTCTTTTATTGTGATCTTGTTTTTACCATAAATTTGGGTATCAACCTTGGGAGTATTGTTATGGGATTGATATTGCTCAAACTCTTAGGTTGATTCAAATCTAGGTAAAACAGAGCCTCTAAGGTGTCTTAGGATCAATGATAATATGAAAGATGAAAGGGTGAGTGATATGGATGATGAACTTTCAAATTTTGGACAACACTAGAATTTGGGTTTGATGTTTTGATGTTTAAGGATTGATAATGAACTTATAAACCCTAAGATAGACTTGTAACCTTAGGATAAATTTGTTAAAAATGGATTGTTTGCTATTTAACTAGGTGTATGAAAAAGGATGCATTCCTATACACTTAGCTAAATAAGGTGATTTGGTTTGATTTGATAATTACCCAAGTCTAAGAGGTTGGTGTATCCAAAGTTCTAATTTTTTTTGTGAGATGAAATGACAAATGTTTTGGTTTGGATGGAAATATTGATTGATCCTAATATGAACCTAATGGAGAATTGTTTGCAAGACCAAGGTTTTGAAGAACATGGTTTTCCCTAGGAGTATTTCAAACCAAAAATGTCAATGTTTGCTTGAAGGGCCATATGTTTTGAACATAAGAAAAAGATAAACATGCACTTGTGTGGGGTTCAATTGATTTAATCTTGATTAGTGAAGTTTATTTTACCACATACAATGTCTTGATTAATTTTTCAAACTAAATGTCTATAATTTTCAACAAATTTCATTCCATAAATCTTAATATATGAAAATGTAGAAGTTTAAGCTATAATTACCTAGGTTTACTTTGGAATAAATGTGGATTGAGATATGACCCAAACATTATGAAGCCTCAAAGATATTGTTTTGAAAAAATATATATATATCTTTAAGGGCATGCAATAATATAGGGATTAATAAAGGTATCCACACTTAGGTCCAAAGGGTTTGAAATCTTAATGCAAATTTTAAATGTTTTTGAATCCAAGCAATGTATTTTATGTCCAAGTTAATGGAGATATTTTACAAATAGGAAAGTTCCAAAAAGACAATCATTACAACCTAAAGTAGGTACTTTCTTTGAGGTGGGCCTACCTCATGCCCCGAAGGGATGATTTTACATGAAACTTATGGAGGGGACAAATAAAGGTATTGTTATCTACTGAAATTGTACCCTGTTGAACCTGATGTTCAACACCTCAGTGTAACATGGGAAGACCTCTAAAGTTGTGGGTTACTTGTAGGTAGAGGTCAACCTTTGGAGAAGGCCGACTTCCTATGGTGTCACCTAAACTACTGACTGATGAGGAAAAGGGAAAAAGATATGCATAAAAATGAAATAATCTATCTCTACGGTGATGCACCTAATTGAAATAAGATAATGAAAACCAAAAATTCAACACTTGACATCAACCAGTAAGAAGTGAATATGTACAGTCCATTGCAGTGTATTCTTGCATAAGTATTTCACTAAAAGGCCTAAACAAAAAAATAGTTGAAGGAAGGTAAACTTCACAATCAACAAGTAGAAATGCATCCTTTTGACACAATTAGTGACCTACTCAAACACACTATTTGCAAAAGGTATAAATTAAGAGATAAAACCATAGGGAAATTATGAAATCTTTCACAAATAGCTTGATCGAATCTTTACACATACACTAAACTGCAAAGAATGAAAAGACAAGTAATTCATCACCAAAACTAGCCAAGGTATCTTATGTATTCATTATCCAAAAGAAAATTGAGTTACAAAGTCTGCCAGTCTGAGAAAGGATTACAAAAAAAATCACTAACTCCCAAAACTGCCAAGAAGAACTAACTTTTGAATGAAAAGTGAAGTGATTATATGAAACATCTCTCCAAAATCCATCAAAATAGGGATTGGAAACTCCTTGGTCATGTGTAACCAAAAGGCCAAGAAAATAGGCCCCAAACTCCCTCCGAAAAGAGTCTAAAATGAAGAAAAAGTCAATGCATGACCTTGTCCACCATAAAAGATCCTAAATATGCTCCAAATGTTTCCAAACATACTTCAAACAACACTGTAATCACTCCTAATGTTTTTTTGCAACTCCCCTATATCTTTGGCATTTGGAAACTTCACTAGATGTTTGGAAACAAGTCATCAACTTCCACCTCAAATTGACACATGTCCCCAATTTTTTTGCATTTAAAATAGTAACTTTTAGTTAAGTGATTTATAAAACATCACTTAAAAAAGTACTTTACATTTCAAATAGATGCAAAAATACAAATAGTTCGACCATTCAAGGGTCAAAGGTCATCAAGATTCCATCCATATCTCCCTTTGACTCATTCTTTGTGAGTACATGCTTATTATCCTCAAGCTTCTCATAACATTAATAAGTGACCTATTCATTATATCACTTAAATAACGTTTTACATTCATAGAACAAAATAAAGGCCATGATTCAGCCCTTTGATATGTAGGCATAGGGATTAGGGCATGAACCCTAATAGCAAAACAAATGCAAAGACAAGGATTTCTTTCATTTTCCACATCTTTTGAAACCTTCGACTGCCGCCATAGAGGGTTCAATGAAGCTCGACTATAGTGAAATTATGTGATCTCAAAGGTATTTCGATGGATTCCATGGCTATATAGAGACATCTACCTTCGCGATTTCTAACAGACAAAGGCCTCTTATTCTTAGGTAAGCATTTTTCTATGTTTTATGCCTCTCAGGCCGCAACTCCTGTAGCTGTATTAAATGCATTTTATACGCCTTCTTTTCTATGTTGATCTGTTATTGTTTGGCCGCCATATATGCTATATTTGAGGCTTGAGAAAGAACCTTTAATAGCAAATTTCAAGAAATATAGAGCCTTTACCTTGAAAGTGTTTATATTTCCTAAAGAAATAAGACTCAAATTCAAGCCATCTTCGAATAAAAATGTATATTTGACGTTTTCCCATGCTTTCCCAGTTACTTCCATGATATATCTTTGTACATTATTTTCTTCCATTTAAACTTCTTGTAGATGAGTCGAGGGTTTGACCTTCCTGCAAGACATGGCTCCTTTGAGATGTATGACTATATTCATGAAGTTTCTTTAATGGAAAATGCACACAGAAATAAAAATCAGGCTGTGGCCTCTTGGAAAAAAATCTGCTAGAAATCCCTTCAATAATTGCTTTGTTTCAAACTTTTAGGGCTCAACCCTTACATTTTCTCTAAATCTGGCATCTATGGTTTTTTGTGCAAATTATGACAATGTTCAACTTTAACTTTCCCTTTTCAAAAAAATTCAATACCACTATAGAAAATAACATATTTCCTGATAATAGCATACCACTGTGTTTTCTTTAACTGGACTATTTATTTTCATGGCCCCATAGTTGATCATCTCAGTCTAACAATTTAGAAGCTCCAACTGAAGTTCCTTGGTTACAATCACTGCATTCAAACATCATTTACCTTTCCCCTATTTTCCATAATGAACTCAGTCCATTGAGAGCTCTTGACCCAGAGAGACTGTTTCAAGATGTGCATTACCATTTTTGTTGCTATCCATCATGCATTGTTGCACAATCCAGATCATATGACCTCAATGTCACCTAGAACATATATTCACTGCTTCCAAAAGTCCATCTTTGGGTGATGAAGAAACATAGCTTTGATTTCAAGTATTGTTATTTGTCTATGAACATGATAATTAAGATTGCTTTCTCTTACATACTACTTCATTGTCCTCAAAACTTCTTGTTGTATCAATGTCACTGTACCTGTAAAAACACTAAAGTAGTAACAAGATTTCTCGTGATTGTCATTTGGAGCCTCCTATTACCTTCTTGCCATTTTGCTGACATGATTGTCCTGCAACTCATGATAACTTCAGATGGCTCTCTCATAATTACTTCACTATGCAGTACATAACTACTATTGATTCAATGTCTTTGTTATGCTATATAGAGTAAGATTACAGGAGTTCCTTGTCATTTGTGATGACAGTAAGCTGCTATCTATTGATTTGCATTCATTGTGATTGTCCAATGTAACCTCTAAAAAGAAGTCTCTCTGGCCCTGTTGGTAGCTAATGCAGTTGTCCTTTAGTATATTGTGCCAATGCCTCCAAGGTTATTTGTAATTTCATTTAGTATATCCCTAAGATCTTGCTCATTTTTTATCATCGCATTTGAATATCTATTTTCAAGACATTGTATACAACCTTTATTTTCCTCTTTAAAGCTAAAAAATGCAGCATGTTGAGCTCAACCCTTGTGGGAGCCACATTTTAACCCACATTCTGAATTTAATAAATAAAACAGAAACATGATTACACCTGTAGCTACACATGAAGCAAACAAGTTAGAAAAAATGTGTATTTTGATGTGCTATTTCGATGGCTTCAATGTTTTCTCTGGAATATTTAGGATATAATTGTTTTTTTTAATGCAGATTAGGACCAATTTATACATGCATAGGTAAATGATCATGTATGGTATGTAACCTCTCATTGCTTAGAGCGTTGCTCTAACACATTGCTTTGACTTATTGCAGGAAACAAGAGTACCAAGGAGATAGGAAGGCTAGGACAACTCAGGCAACAGCCAGACAAGAAGACTCGACAAAACCAGTCATTCAGGCAATGATTGGTTACCCTCCTTACATGCACATTTTCCTTCTTATTTTACTTATTCATGTATATATTGATCTTGATTCGTATTAAATAAGCAGAAGTTAAACTCACGGCTTGTGTGAGTTAAATGAATAATTATATTCAATAAAATAACTTTTCAGAAGAAATTTGTCAAATCTTCTTATGTTTCATGCATCTATATGAATGCGATGATTTTTTTTCTATAATATCTAAAGTTATTTCACCTGCACACATGAATGCAATGTAAGGGGAATAGCAAATGTACCATTTTCTTTTAAATATCAGTAGGCTCTACCTGATTGAACCATGGGTGAAAATATGGTAACAAGTATATCACCACCTCAATATTTTCCACAAGAGAATGAAATCTTAAGCTCTATGCCTCAACCATAAATTGAAGTTGGTAAGTAACTTCTCAGAAGTAAATTCCAATGTACCACTTTCAAAGAACATTTTGAAAAACTTGGTTGGTTACTAAGAAAAAGTGTTTAATGACAATTGTAAACACCGAGATGTATAGATCAAACATAAGCCACTCAAGGCTTTAGTCGTTCCTGCCCAAATCATTAAGTTCAAATGAGGATGAGGCACAGTATGTTTTTCCCACCACATATTGAAGCTACTTTATTTAGATTTTTTAACCTTTATATAGTCTGTCAATAAATGTGCTTGTTTAAGAGTCACTTGTATGAGTTCTCCATTGTGGGATGTGTCTCTTTAGCAGGCCCTTATCTAATAAAGACAAGAAAATTTCTATTTATCTTCACCCAAGGTCACACGAAGCATAAGGGGAGAGGATACATAGAAAGTTCTTGGAGTGACCAAATTTTTTTTGTAAACTTGGAGTGTTTCTCTTCACCCAAGATCACACGAAGCACAAGGGGAGGATACGCACTAGAAGTTTACACGCATAGTAAGCACAAAAAACATTCATTTATTTTAACCCATATTACAATGATGACTTCATTTAAATAGCACCAATGGAAGTGTTCATTTGTGTTGTTCAATTTTAACCAATATCACAATAATGAGGACATGAGGGGTTCAATTCTTAACCAACTTTGAAAAGATCATAGCAATGGTAAATTTTAAAGCCCAAATCAAATCTAGTAGTCCTAAAGCATGAAGGAAAAACAACATATGGTGGTTTATTTCCCCATGAGTGTTTGAAAACACTATTACAATGAATATCAAATACCTGTTTCACTTCATAGCTCCTGCTCCTCTTCAAACCTGTAATAGCAACTATGTGTTGTCAATAGTAGTATTGTTTTTTCAATAGCGGTGTTGTTTTGGAAATAGCAGCCCTCTGGTGAAAGGAAATGGCAGCACTCTGCAATAAATAGTGAGCTCAACATCAGCTCTATATTGGAAAAGGTGGTGTAATATCAAAAGCAGTACTCTGGTGAAACCTACAAGTTCACAAAAAAATAGAGAAGTCAATAGCAGCAGGCTATCAAAAGCGACACAATAATAAAAAAGCAAAAACAGTTAAGCGCATCAAAAACGGCTCCCTATTTCAATAGAGGCATTGTTTACAAAAGAAACATTGTATTTCTTAACAATAGCAATATTGTTTTCAATAGTGACACTATTTTCAATAGCGATTTAATTTTCTGGAACTTGCAAAATACGTGAAACTCAAGTAAAAAATGTCAAACTCAAATGGTAAAGCCCTCCTTCTAGCACCAAAATGTGAGTGTGAACATAACATGAGCCAAACATGATTAAAACACAAGGAAATTAGTCACATTAGCTAAGTCAAACTCCCTATGAGATTCTTGAAAGCATAAACATGGAAACCATCAACACAAAACATGAAATAAACAAGCAATGCATGAATGAAATCTATCTAAATGCCCGAAACCTCATCCCATAGGGGGATTGGTGCCATATTGATGTGAAATAATAGCCCTTTTCCAATCCCTTTGATGAAACAAGCTTCAATATTTTGGCTTATGGATGAAGATTGAAGCAAGATGTGAGCTAAAATGGTGAAAATGGGTGAGAGCAAGTATGGACTTGAGTAGCACAAATTTTCTTCAATAAGTGGATCCCTTTCGCATAGAAGTGAGTTCTATTTTATAGGGAAAATGGTTGAATCAAGGGTTGAGATTCATTTTCCCAATCAATGGTTGCTAATTAATGAGAGGATTGAAGGATGATTAGCCTTGTGACAAGTGTCACAAGGAGAAGAGATGTAATTGGGATATGTTCTCACACATGTGTGAGAAAATTTTGGGAAGAGAGAATGTAACAAGGAGCAAAGCCTTTTGGGTGAAGGATATTAAGGCTCATGTAAGATGAGTAAAGGATTGTGTAAGAGACAAGATGGATTTTGTAAGAGCCATCAATACTTTGGTGAGAGAAATTCAATGAAGGGAGTAAATGAAGACGAAATATTCCATGGGAGTATTCTCATGCAAGTGTGAGGGGAAATAGCCATTTAATTGATTTGATAAAATTAAGTAATTGTGCAAGTTGGAGTTAATAAACCATGGGTTTATTTAACTTGAATGGAGTTAAATTTTGGAGAATGGACTAATGAGAATTAGAAAGTGGATAGGGTTAACTATCAAGGATTGTTTAACTTAGGTGTGGTTTAGGATATTTTAGAGGAATGTGGAAAAATGTTAGTTTTAATTAAATAGTTAGAGTTATTTAATCAAATGGGAAGACATAGAAAGTTTAAT